>PVKM010018251.1:0-25186 GCA_004027735.1 Carollia perspicillata
TTAAATAACTTCGCAACAAAGTGGGGAGGGGAGAGATCTCGTGATACAAGCAGGAGATGCGTAATTGTGAAAGCCAAGTACATAAGAAAGCAAGGGAAATGGTCCCGGACCCAGGACAAAGGCACAGCAGGAGAGCATCCCAGACCTGGGGCAGGGAATCAATTAACTAGCCAACAGGTGATAGTCGGAGCCAGGAAGCTAGCAGGGAGCCACCGGGGGCTGATGCAGAGTGCCAGCTTCAATCTCCAAGTACACTTTTAAATTTCTACTACAGGTCTTCTTCCCTCAAAAAACATAACTCAAGTATACATCACAATAAAAATACCAGACAAATCCCCCAAACTAGTACTTCTTAAAACTGTCAGGATCATCAAAAATAATGAAAGTTTGAGCAATTGCAACAGCCAAGAGGTGCCAAAGGAGACATCACAACGAAATGTAATGGGATACTAGAACAAAAAAAGGACATCGGTAAAAAACTAAGACAATCTGAATAAAGTATGGACTTTAGTGAATACTGATGTCTCAGTATTGGTTTGCTAATTGCTAACACATGTACCATGCTAACGTAAGATAATAAGAGAAGCTGGATGCAAAACATACACAAAATCTCTATATTACCATGTCAACTTTATTAAAATCTAAATCTGTTCTAAAAAGTCTATCTAAATAATAATAATCCTTCCACTATTCTTTTATATTTAGTTGTGTTTCCCCACATTTTTTTAAATCTTTGCTTTTCAGTTTGAAGTTTCTATTGCCATATGTTAAAGTTCACTCATTCTTCCCTCAGCTGTATCCAGTTCTGAGGAGCCCATCAAAGGCATTCTTCATTTTTATTCCAGTGTTTTTTATTTCTATCTTCATTTCTATTATACCGTTTCTGATTTCTATCATTTTCTTTTGATTTTTTAAAAATTCTCATCTGTCTACTTACACTACCCATTTGTTCTTACATGTTATCCATTTTTCTGTCCACTTTAAAGCCCTTAACATATTATTCACAGGTATTTCAAATTCTCGGTCTGATAATTCCAAAATATCTGCCACATTGGAGGCTTGGTTTGCCTCTTCAGTCTGTGTTTTTGCTTTTCAGCATGACTTTGCTATTGTTGAAAGCTGGACATGATGTACCTAGTAAGAAAAACTAAGGTCAATATGTTTACTGTTGCTGTAACACTAGGTGTCAGAGGCTAACATTTCCTCGAGTGCCCTTGCTTTTGTTTCCTCTGATGCCTTTAGATTTTCTTAGAGCCTCCTAAAACAGAGTCCGCACCTTGCAGTTCTCTGTGGCTGTACTCCTCTGCTGTTATAAAAGAGTCTTTTTTCTGTGGTGTAAAGTTTGGGGAAGGGAGGTGTATTCTATATTTCTATGATTAGGTGTCAAGCCATGCCACTAGGATGAGACCTTCACAAGTGCTCCTCAGTGGTATTCTTTCTCTAAGATGAGATAAGAAGACTAGAAAAGGTGCATATGGAGACAACTGTACTTGAACAACAATTAAAAAATAGAAAAAAAAAAGACTAGAAGAGGCTGCAATTCAGTGTTTCCCTTCCTCTGTTGGTTAGATTCTGGTAACACCGCACCAGGCTCCTTAGACTCTGGTAAAACAGTTTCACTTGAGGGCAGGCCTTCATTAATGGGTTCCCTCTTCCTGCTTCAAGCAGTCAGGGATTTTCTGATTCGTTTTGTGAACCAGGTGGGTTCCTGGAGGTAAAACTTACAAAAAGGACGCCCCTAAGACTGGGCCTGCAGGAATTTTTGTTTTTCCAGGAGCTAGTCCACACTCAGCTACTAAGAATTGGTCAATTATCCTTTCATCCTTCCTACCAGGCTCAGCTTCTACTCCCAGTAAATTCTGATTCTCTCTATCTCCCTCTCTCCAGTTTTCAGGTCGATAGCTTGCCTTGTGACCTGAGTTCTCTGATGGATCTAAAATAAAAGTCATAGATTTTTAGTTTTTATTAGTGTTTTTTGTTGTTGTAAAGATGGGAGTAATAACTTCCAAGCTCTTTACGTGTCAGGCCAGGAACTGGAAGTCTCCAGAAATAAGTGGAGTAATGTTACATTGCTCATTCAGTGAACTAAATGCAGAGACCTACCCTTGCTTGGAAATGAAGAATGACTTAGTTCTCTTGAAGGCAGTTTGGCCACAGACCATGTAAAATTTGGATGTAAGCTCAATGCAATAGTATGTTAGTACTCACCCACCTTTTGACATCTCACTCTGTTACTACGTGCATTGAGCAAATAACACAGAGAACAAGGAAACTAAGCAGCCCAAATAGGCAAGTTCATGTAGAAACATTGTAAATATATTTCACACTTTCTTGTAAGTATAACCAACTTTATTGCTGGAAATAAACATATTTTCAGAGATGAGGGACTGTGAAATTAAGGAAGCCAGGATGTTCATGACAGATCAAATTTTCAGTTAAGATACTTGTGTTTTCTGAATAATGGAGACGTCCTGTCAGCCTTACAAGGGTAGTGGTTCAGATGCCAATGAAATCAGAATTGTCTACATTATAGGAGAAAACATGTTGCCAACTCTACTGAATGTGTCATTTAAAGCAGGCATTAAGCTTTGGCTAAAGGTCAAGGGTATTCTCTCTGTATAATTCAAGAAGGTGAAATAAAAGGTTTTCTTATAGTGCACAAATGATTTTTTGTGACTGTCATCAGAAAACTATGATGGTGCTTGTGCCAAGAGACATACAAGGTTATTGACCAAAGAGACAACTACTTTAGATCATAGTTTTACTTTGATGGGTAAAAGATACGGGCAATGTATGAACATTTTTCTCATTTTTTTTCCAATCTTTTTTTATTTGTTGTAGCCTTTTGAAAAACAGAAGTCAAATAAAATACCCACTAGTACTTAATATCCTTTATATTGAACTTTCTCTTCATAAGATGGTTTCCAGATTGGTATCCCATATGTAAGGAATGAAAAATACAGCTTTTCCTGAGTTTCATTTTGTATTCTATATACCTTTTAGACTGGTAGGTAATGCTACCTAGGTGTAGAATTTTCCTTCATGGATTAAATCTAAAAGCTGAAGTCATTATTGTAATCACCATGGCAAGAACTGCTGGTTAGTATTAAACTCCCTCTGAGGCATTTAAGGCTGCCATAGACAATAAAATAACCATTGATTAAAAGTATTTGCATAATACGTATTGTCTAAGCACTTTTTATGTATTAATTAACTGTGTAAATAACTGAATGATGTTGGCAGTACCATTGTTCCAATTTTACAAGTAATGAAATCAAGACTTGAGAAGGTTAAATCGTTTTTGCAAGCTTGTGCGTGTAATAGTGCCACGTTGTGCGTATGCTGTTAAGCCAGGTGCTAAACATTTTTGCAAAGGAAGGCCTATATCCTTGCCTTTAATCCATGAGGGTTATCTCAGATTCAAAGTCTCACAGGCACCATTTTAGAAAACACTGCTGGTCACTGAGAGAAGAGGCCCCGAGTCTCTAGTCATACTCTCTGGCTACACTTTACCATAGAAATGCAGTAAAATGCAATCATGGAGTGTGACCAAAAGCCTGCTGTTGACTAAGAGATACCTATAGCTATGGCCACAAAGGAAATATTTGTTTCTTATATGCTTGTGGAAGATATATTGAGAGCTAGAAGAAAAATGCATCATATTTTCACACTGGTTTGGTTTCAATTATTTAGTAGTAAATCTTTAGAAACATTTATATCTCTACCAGATCTTTTCTGTATTAGATATTATGATTGCCATAAAAAGTATCACAAACTGAGTAGCTTAAAACAACAGAAATTCTATCTCATAGTTTTGGAGACTAAAAGTCTGAAACCAAAGTGTCAGCTGAACCATGACATCTCCAAAGACTCCTTCCTTACCTCTTCTTAGCTTCCAGTGGTTACGGGCAATCTTTGGTGTTCCTTGCATTGAAGACACAGCACTCCAAGCCCTGCCTTTGTCATCACATGACCTTCCCCTGTGGGTCTTTCTTGCCTTTTGTTTTCTCCTATTATAAGGACATCAGGTGTACTGGATTTAAGGCCCACTCTTATCTGGTATCATCTCATTTTAACTGGATTACATCTTCCAAAACCATATTTCTAAATAATGTTATTTTCTGGGGTTCTGGATGGACATAAATTGGGGGGCACTATTTGGAAGCTGGGGAGTTAAATAAATATTTGTCCCTCAGCAATTCTGTGGTAGAGCAGAGGAAAGTCTAGAATCCAATTCTTCTTTGTCACAGTGACCAATAGAGCAGCCCCTGAAGGCCACATAGTGATCTCTGATGACTCAACTGACAAATGCTTGCAAACGATTTCCAACATCTGGCATGAATGGAGGAAACTGAGAGCAGTATCAGCATCATTACAAAATGCTATTGGTTTACTAAGGCTCAGGCTCTAAAAGTTTTTTAAAGTAAAAGTCTGAAGAGTAAGGTTGGTTAATGTCTACTATGATGCTAGTTATCTTGAGAAAGTTAAAGATTGTATTTTGAAATCATATTTCAGATCATTTTGATACTCAGATAACTTTAAACATTAGTACTCAGGATAATTGCTATTAGTTCTGTTGCCAGCTGTTTGCTGGCTTGTACCCTGTGACTACACATTTAAAAAGCAAAGGATCTACATGGATTTATTTTCATATTCAATAACCAAATAAAGCATCACAAACATGAAAACAGAGAGGCCATGGCTGAATTTCATTGGGTTCTATATTTGATTTGCAAGCTTATTTGATAATGCTGTGTGCTTTTTTATTCTCTTTAAATGTGAATTTGCCATCTTCACTATTTCCTAAGTCTAACTCAAAGCTGCATGGCATCTGGTAATTAGAAGCCTTATTAGCACAGGTTCCAGAGACACCACAATAGTAGATCTATATATAATTTTTTCCTCTTCCTGCACCTGCATATTGGAGGATCATATGCTATATTTAGTCATAAATGTATTTCTTTGGATACAGTAAACCATCAAAACTCAACCAGTCAGAGAAAAAAAAATACCATATGATTTCACTCATATGTGGAATCTAATGAACAAATTGAATTAACAAGGAAAATGGGGACAGACTCATAGATGGAGAGCAGGATGACAGCCAGTGGTAGGGGCAGGTTAGCAGGTGGAAGGTTTGAGCAAAAAGGAAAAAGGACTCATGGACATGGACAAGAGATATTGATTGCTGAGGGGAGAGGACTGAATAAGGGGACTGAATGGTAATGGGAAAAATGCAATAAAGATTAAATTTAAAAACAAAAAAAAAACAAAAACAAAAAACCTCACTTCAACAAAATATCAAAGGTTCCTTTATGACCACTCTTTTACATTTGGGCCCTGCTTCATTGTCAAGAGTTCAGTAAATCAGTACACATGATTTACTTCAAATATCATTCTGGAGCAAATACACTCTGTTTTATGTTATTGCCACTACTGATGAGACATGGTGAGGTATGGGTCAAAGAAAAGAGCTCAATGCTTCCAATTTTGATATGAATTCTTGGAGGCCACAGGAAGCACCACTCCAAAAGGTTCTAGTGAGATTTATATAATGGAAACAAAATCTCCCCTTTTGAAATTTATTTAGACTAACAGTGACCATAACATATCTTCAAAGGTCCATGATGCTGGTATTTAAGTCCTCTTCTTCCTTCCTACTTCCTACTTTCTTCCCTAGGCACTATGGACTTGGTAGATTCCAGTGGCTGAAATATTCTGACTTACATGGGAGAGAATTGGCTAACCAGCATGCTAGGTCATTACTAAGAAGTCAACTCCTGAGAATACAAATTTGTATTTTGAAAATCAATCCACTGCCACTGAGTTATATCACCTGCTTGAAGAAAAAGCAAATAAATAATTATTTACCTTATATCTGTGCTGGTAAGGAAGAAAGAGGCACAACAGTGTAATACTTATGAATTTAAGCCAGGAATCTATAGTGAGACCGCCTGGGTTTGAAACCAGGGCTGACATTGAGCTCTCTAACTGCTGGACTGTGTGCTTATGCTTACATAAAGATACTAATAGTTTATATTATGTAGAATTATTTACAATATAGAGTGTCACTATCTACTATACAAATTTCTATGGTTTAATCAGGAGAAGTATATTTCTTTTTTTTTAACATTCCAAATGTCCTTCATTCGCTTTATTATTAAACTGTCAGCTTTTTGCTTGCCATAGATTAAACCAAGACATATGATGATGTATATTTTTTAAAATTACTTTATTGTTGTTCAATTACAGTTGTCTGCATTTTCTCCTCACCCCATCCATACCCACCTCCCTCCTTTGTTTCCACGCTCCCCTTTGGTTTTGTCCATGTGTCCTTTATAGTAGTTCCTGAAAACCCTTCTCCCCACTGTCCCTTTCCACCTCCCCTCTGGCTATTGTTAGATTGTTCTTAATTTCAACATCTCTGGTTATATTTTGTTTGCTTTTTTCTTTTGTTGATTATGTTCCAGTTAAAGGTGAGATCGTATGGTATTTGTCCCTCACAACCTGGCTTATTTCACTTAGCATAATGCTTTCCAGTTCCATCCATGTTTTGCAAAGCATAAGAGCTCCTTCCTTCTCTCTGCTGCATAGAATTCCACTGTTTAAATGTACCATAGTTTTTTGATTCATTCATTTGTTGATGGGCACTTAGGTTGCTTCCAGCACTTGGCTGTTTAAATTGTACTGCTATGAACATTGGGGTGCATAGGTTCTTTTGGATTGGTGTTTCAGGGCTCTTGGGATATAATCCCAGCAGTGGAAGTATATTTCTAACTCACAGAAATTTTTAAAAGAAAATATTTCTGATAGGCAAGTATTGTTCCTTTAGTGAGTTGGGGTCTTTCCATGTTCTAATTCCACTACCTTTAACATAAGGCACCAAGGTTATGATGTTTCCACTTTGGCTGCATCTTCATGTTAGTTTCTATATATTAGATAAGTTTTCTATAATTCCCAGTTTTTGTGGGATGGCCTTATGTAATAGGTGTCCTGTGAGGTCTAGTGGTGAGGTCTCCTTGATCATCTGAGCTGGGTCCTCCAGAAATATCCCTTGTGTTGATTATGTGGACCTTCCTGTCTTGACTGCAATTGGCCAGCTTGTTTGTGGGATTGACCCTCGGGCTGGCTGACTGTGAAGCTCAACCCCAACCACAGCGTGGAAGCTGCTTTGAAAGTACTGACCACACAAAGTGGAATTTGCCTCAGTAGGGTTTGGTGCCTGCCAAATAGTGAGATCAATGAAAAAATCAAAAGCTACCTTGAGAGAAATGAAGCTTAAAAATACAGCCACCAAATCTGTGGGACAGAGCAAAAGCACTCCTAAAAGGGAAATTCCTAGCAATACAAGTCTAATACAAAAACGAGAAAAATCTCACATAAACTATTTAAACTTATATGTAAAGGTACTAGAAAATGAAGCTATTTGGGGTCTTCTTTGGTTCCATATAACTTTTGAAATGTTTGTTCTAGATCTGTGAAATATGCCATCAGTATTTTAATAGGAATTGCCTCGGGTAGTATGGACATTTTAATGATGTTAATTCTTCCAGTCCATAAACACAGTTTTTGCTTCCATTTATTTGTATCTTCCTCAATTTCTTTCTTCTGTGTTCTATAGTTTTCTGAGTACAGAACTTTTACCTCTTTGGTTAAATTTAGTACTAGGTACATTAATTTTCCTCATTGCTATAGTAAATGAAATTTTCCTACTTTCTTTTTTTCTGATAGTTAATTGTTGGTGTACAAAATTGCTATCAATTTCTGAATATTGACTTTGTATCCCATTATTTTCCCAAATTCACTTATAGGTTGAGTAGTTTTTGGTGGAGCCTATAGGGTTTTCTATGTACATTACCATGTCATCTGCAAATAATGGCAGTTTTACTTCATCCTTTCCAGTTTGGATGCCTTTCATTTCTTCATGTCTGATCACTGTAGCTAGAACTTCCAGTGCTATGTTGAATAAGAGTGGTCTCAGTGATCTGGAGACAGAAGAATAAAGCTGGAAAGATTAAAATACCTGATATAAAATGATACTACAAAGCCATGGTAAATAAAACAGTCTGGTACTGGTATAAGAACAGGCACATAGAATCAATGGAACAGAATAGAGAGCCCAGAAGTAAACCCATGTTTCTATGGTCAGTTAATATTTAACAAATATGGCATGAGCATACAATGGAGTAAAACTAGTCTCTTCAATAAATGGTGTTGGGAGAACTGGATTGGTACATGCAAATAAATGCAACTAGACCACCAACTCACACCATACACTAGAATGAACTCAAAATGGATAAAAGACTTACCTATATCATGACACCATAAAAGTCCTAGAGCAAAACACTGGCAGGAAAATTTCAAATATCCCATATAGTAATATTTTTGCAGATATATCTTCTAGGGCAAGGAAAATAAAAGAAAAAATAAACAAATGGGACTACATCAAATTAAAAATCTTCTGCCTTGCTAAAGAAACCATCATCAAAACAAAACAGAAATAGATTTATAGATGTAGAGAACAAACTGACATTTCCATGTAATAGGAGAGACAAGATTCTGGGTGAAAAAGTTAAACATGTTAAGAAGTACAAATTGGTAGTTACAAAATAGTCATGGTGTATAAAACACAATATAAGGAATATAGTCAATAATGTAATAACTATGTAGGGTTTCAGGGGATCGCTTTGCAAAATATGTAATTGTCTAACCACTATGTTTTGTACCTTTAATATAAAATAATAGCAAATATTAACTGTAACTGAAAAGTAAAATTAAAAAAATAAAATAAAATAAACCCATAAAATTGGTAAGAAAGAGAGGGGTCACAGCCAGTGTTGTCTGAGATACCCCTATTTCAATATTTTTGTCTCCATTTTTAAAAACCAAATCTCTTGAAATGACCCTGATTTCTGTTGTCAAAATGATTTTTCAAAGTTGGCCCTGTTTCTACAGGACTATTGCTACAGAGGATAGTGCCTTTGGTAGTCTTTGTTGTTCTTTTTTTAGGAGTCCAATAAATCACTCTCGTCATCCTCAGTTTGGAACCAATTGAGAGGTATTCACAGTTATTGGATGAAGATAAAAATGTTAGCTTCAATCCTGAGAAGAGATTGACTGGAAGATATGTCACAAGAGGTGAAGTCATGTGGATGTTTAGGATTTGAAAGACTATCCTGGTCAGTGGTGCAATTAGTCAAGGGCAGGACTGAGTCTACTGCTACAATGTGGAAGAGAAGAGAAGATAGCTACCAGAGGCCTGACTGACTTCACAAGAGCTAAGCTTTGTTCCTTCATTATTCACCAATTCCATATCTTCCTTTTTGGGGAAAAATAAAAGAGTTTTTTGTTCATTTTTCCATCCTGAGAAATTCCCTCTCTTTTATGGAAATGCAAGGAGTAGGGAACATTTCTCCCCAAGAAAGTATTTCCTCTTAAGAATGTTCACTTCCATTCCCCTTTACAAGACAGAGAATGTTCCTCTTAGAGAACCAGGACCCAAATACCTGCTTTTAGTAAGGCATATTGTGTGTTGGTCGATAGTCGGGTTAGAATAGCTGTAACAAACATTCACCTAAACCCCCTTGCATATCACAACGGAGATACAGTTCTCTTTCAAATCACAGTCAAGTGGGATTGTGGGTAGGCAGATGGGATGTAGGTGGGGTATGGGGAGAAGGCTAGGCTTCATGCACTTTCTCAGAGACTCAGTCTCCTTTCATTTTGTGGAGGAACTTTAAACTTTTTTTGGTGTCATGGTACATTATCTTTCAGGATGTCAGCATCTTCCACTGAATTCTTTGCGGGTGGTGAACAGATTGAGAAAGAGCAGGTAGAGGGTTGTACAGGAGATTTCTGGAGCCAGATTGAAACCAAAATATATAATTTCTGCCCACATCTTAGTGGCCAGCAGTCAGTTATATGGTCTCAACTAACCACAAGGAGGCTCAGAAACAAAAGTCTTCCTGAGAGTACATGAGGTACATTAATTTAATTTGAGAGAACAGAAAGCATTGTCTCAGCACAGCATCACATTCACATGAACACTACCCAGCCAACTAAAACAGTTTCACAGTAGTTCAAGTCTTTCGTTTAAGAAGTTCAAAGAACAGATCCACTACAATGGTGCTGCTTTAAAAAAAAATTATTGTATACTGTTCATTTAGAAAATCACACACAACCTATATCTACAATGTAATGTGTTTTTATGAACTGAATACACCTGTGTAACCTGTTAGATCAAGATACAACATAACCAGCCCTTCAGAAGCCCCCTTGACCCCTTGACAGTAACCAAATCCCCAAATGAGCCACTATCTCAACCTGTAGCCATCTAGATTGGTTTTGTTTGGTTTTGAATATTCTATAAGTGGAACTGTATTGTGAAAAAATAAAGTCTCATAAGCTTTTCTGTTCATGTCCTCTTGTGGACATATATTTTTAACTATTTTGAATAACTAGCAGTAAAAATTGCTGGGCAATATGGTAGGTATATGATTAGCTTTATGAGAAACTGCATATAAATGATCCTTTGAAAATATGAAAAAAGAGCTCATAAGAAACAATTTTCATGAGGCTAGTGATTCTTTTTGCTGGCTAAGAATAAAATGGATTGGTCCTTATTGCAATCATTTTAGTATGGAGAATGCACACAATTATTGAGAACCACAATTCTTCTACAACATTAGCATGGTTTTAATTTTAAACATATTAAAATCACCGGCAAAAAAAATACATGCTTCCTTAAATTAATCTCTGTGAGTCTAAAGATCATAGAGAAATTCTGAAGGTCCAACCAAATAAAAGTCCATGGTTATAATATTTGAGTTCTGGTGACAACTACATGTTTATGTCACCCACAAGATGGTCTCCATTTTAAATATCAGTTTAGGTATTATGCTTATAGATTCAGAGACTGTGGATACTCTTCCTTGCCATAGATCCAGCCAAAAAAAAAAAAAATGATTGTGAAACATCAGATCATCAGATTGTCTCTATTCATCTGTCACCTGGTATTCCCTTCATGTTGCCTTTTCTCCAATTTTTCTTAGTCCTTAGGACTCTCTTGATACTATCTCCAACCCCAATTCACCTTAGGGGTCCAGAAAATATTACATAATATTGACTTATTGTATTTATTTCTATTCTGGTTTTTAGTAAAATGAGCCCTATGACTATAATACCATTTTTACAAGTTATCATTACTTTGCTAGTGATATTAGGAGGTTGTTTTTGGAGGATTATTACTAAAATTCAAACTATTTTTATAGAAGAAGCTCATATATCTCCCTGGTCTGTGTGGCTCAGTTGGTTGGAACATTATACCATAAAAAAGGGTTGGGGGTTCAATTCCCACTTGGGGTACATGCCTAGGATTCATGTTCAGTCCCTAGTTTGGATGTGTACAATCCCCAGTCTGGGCACATATAGGAGGTGAACAACTGATATTTATCTTTCTCTCCCTTTCTCTCTCTTCAAAAAGCAATGAGAAAAAAAATATCCTTGAGTGAAATTAAATTTTTTTTAATTTAATTGTGATCAAGACATGCCCTTTAGGAACTTCTGGCCAAGATGGAGGCATAGGTAGACACACTTTGCCTCCTCACACAACCAAAAAAAGGACAAATTTAAAAACAAAAAAATAGCAAGAACTGCCAGAAAATTGAATGGTATGTAAGTCCAACAACCAAGGAGTTAAAGAAGAAACATTCATCCAGACCAGTAGGAGGGGCAGAGATTGGCAGTCAGGATGGATAGGAATCATGGTAAGATGGTGGCTGGAGGACTGGGCCAGGCCAGGTTGCAGCTGGCAGAGCAGGCAGTCCCAAATTTGCATGCAGATAACCTGGGAGGGATGACTGGGGAACAAGACAGACTATGCAACCCGGAGTTCCAGCATAGGGAAATAAAGCCTCAAAACCCCTGACTGAAAAAACCTGTGGGGGTTGAGGCAGCAGGAGAAACTCCCAGCCTCAAAGGAGAGCCCACTGGAGAGACCCACAGGGTTCTAGAATGTACATAAACCCACTTACCTGGGAATCAGCACCAGAAGGATCCAGTTTGCTTGTGGGTAGAGAAGGAAGTGACTGAAAGCCAGCCTGAAAGAGCTGAGTGACTGAAAGAGCTGAGCAAATGGCAATGTTCCCTTTTGGACCCTGCCCCACTTACAGCACCACAACATAGCAACATGGGTAGCCTGCCCTGGTGAATACCTAAGGTTCTGCCTCTTACTACATAACAGGGGCACCAATATAAAAAAAAAACAACAACATATGGCCCAAATCAAAGAACAGATCAAAGCTCCAGAAAAAATACAACTAAGTGAAGAAGAGATAGCCAACCTATCAGATGCATAGTTCAAACCACTGGTAATCAGGATGCTCACAGAATTGGTTAAGTATGGTTGCAAAATAGAGGAAAAATTGAAAGCTATGAAAAGTGAAATAAAAGAAAATACACAGGGAACCAACAGTGAAGGGAAGAAAACTGGGACTCAAACAAACATTTCAGAGCAAAAGGAAGAAATAAACATTCAACCATAACGGAATGAGGAAACAAGAATTCAGAAAAATGAGGAGAGACTTAGGAACCTCCAGGACAACTTTAAATGCTCCAACATCAGAATCATAGGAGTGCCAGAAGGAGAAGAGGAAGAGCAACAAATTGAAAACTTGTTTGAATAAATAATGAAGGAAAACATCCCTAAGCTGGCAAAGGAAATAGACTTCTAGAAAGTCCAGGAAAGTCAGAGACTTCCAAACAAGTTGGACCCAAGGAAGCACATACCAAGGCACATCATAATTATATTACCCAACATGAAAGATAAGGAGAGAATTTTAAAAGCAGCAAGAGAAAAGGAGACAGTTACCTACAAAGGAGTTCCCATAAGACTATCAGCTGATTTCTCAAAAGAAACCTTGCAGGCAAGAAGGGGCTGGAAAGAAGTATTCCAAGTCATGAAAGGCAAGGACCTACCTCCAAGATTACTGTATCCAGCAAAGCTATTATTCAAAATGGAAGGGCAGATAAAATGCTTCCCAGATAGGGTCAAGTTAAAGGAGTTCATTATCACCAAGCCCTTATTATATGAAGTTAAAGGGGCTTTTCTAAGAAAAAGGAAAAAGAAGGAGATAAAAAATATGAACATTAAAATGACAACAGCCCTAGTTGGTGTGGTTCAGCGGATTGAGCACCTACCTGTGAATCAAAGGGTTACTGCTTCAATTTCCAGTCAGGGCACACACCTGGGTTACAGGGCAGGTCCCCAGTGGAGGAGGGCACATGAGAGGCAAATCACATGCTGATATTTCTCTCCCTTTCTTTCTACCTCTCTTCCCCTGTCTCTGAAAATAAATAAATAAATAAATAAATAAATAAATAAATAAATAAATAAATAAATAAAATCTTTTAAAAAAATGACAACAGGCTCACAACTATCAACAACTGAACCTTAAAAATCAAAACAAAAAGAAAAACAAACTAACCAAACAACTAGAACAGGAACAGATTCATAGAATAGAGATCATATGGAGGATTATCAGTGGGGAGGGGGAGGGGGAAGAAAGGGAGAAAAGGTACAGGGAATAAGAAGCATAAATAGGTACAAAGTAGACAGGGGGAGGTTAATAACAGTACGGGAAATGGGGAAGCCAAAGAACATATGAATGACCCATGGACATAGCTAAGGGGGGTAATGAAGGTGGGAGTGGGGGTACAGGGAAGAAAGGGGTAAAGGGGAGAAAAAATGGCACTACTATAATAAAACAATCAATAAAATATGTATTTTTAAAAAGAAATGACTTTTGGCATTACATTTTTAGTGTGTAAAACTAATGTTTATTGAATAATTGAATGAGCAAATGAATGAGTTATGTGAAGTAGAAAATGCATGGCGCTATGGCAGCAGCAGACTTCTATTCTGAGTCATTTAGCAATTGAACAACCTTAAGTTAGTTATAATCTTCTCATCTAAGATGTGAGAGTAATAACTACCTTTCAGGATGATTATAAAAAGATGATGAGATGATTTATAGTCAAATGATTTATAAATGATCTACCTCTATATAAAAAGAAATATTATTATCCTGATAAATAATGATTCAGAAAGTTTTCTGAATACCCAAATTAAAACTTCCTATTGTTTTCACTTTATAGTGAATTAAGGGGGGTGTCTAGGGCCAATTATTGCCTTTTGAAAGGAAACTATGTTTAAACCAAAGTCTGTGTGACCTAAAGGAAGAATTAAATCCAGAAACTTAAAGTCACAATATTGAGCTATGTTTGACAAGGTCTGTCTGGATCTCTATGTCAGATAACTTGCTAAATGTTAAATCAAAATCCAGATTGTCTGGTCTAGAATTCAAAGAGTTTTTGTGAAGCCTAAGGTTTTCATTCTTGGGCACATAACATTTTCTTAACAACATCATCATCCATGAAAAAGCACTCTTTTTTTCTGAGAAAATCTCTCTTTGGGGAATCTGTAGATTCCTAAAGGCCTAAGCCTACTAAAAGATCTAAATGATTAACTGATGAGAGATTTTTTCATACTGTTTTTATTTAAATGTACTGTCATGTATTGTAGAACCCTTAGACAAAGATTGGTTTTGCCCAGGAAAAAATTATAGTGAAGTAAATCACTATAACACACTGTTCATTTTGCCATTGCCAACACACCACAGCAGTTGTAGGTTTTCACTGCTCTCTTAAACTTCATCTTAAATTCCATGAAGTCTTAAGCACACTTTACATACAGAAACACTTTCACACTGAACTCAGTAGTGGAGAGGAATAAACTTAATGCTCTGTAAAGTATAAAGTTTATAAGTATATGGATGTAAGAATGTAGTTTTGTGTCTAGTCGGGAGGAAATCACAAGCAGTTAACCCAAACCCTGAGATAATTACCTGAGTATTTGAACTTCCCAAAAAGAGGTGCTTGGTTTCCACGGCACCCATAGTTCTGGCTCTCCGACCTCTGCAGGCTTTTGTGAATTCAACCAAGTCTGTAAGACCACAGTGTTTCACAGAGACTGAGAGAAAGGATATCTCATAAGATTTTTCTGCTGATTTTATTCAATCGTGGGCATGCTTTTAGCCTGCTCTATTTTACACCGGGACACAGTGCAGAGCTCTGCACCTATGGCTACTGATCCACCTTTCTTTGACCTTGCTAGTCTCTTAAGCTATTGTATGAGTTCTTTTCATCTTAAAAAATTTGAGAAGTATAGTGTTCACTCACAGACTCTTTTTTAAAGTACTGTGTCTCTAATCCACACAGACTGGTTTCTGCCCCACCACTCTGGTTCTGCATTTCATTTCACAAGCAGAAAGAAATTGAGAGATCACCTATGAACCCCTGTTTCACCAAAGAGGAAAGTTAAGGCTTGAATGGGGTTATTACTTCTATACACAGTTGACATGTGTGAACAGTACCTGGGTGTCCACATGCTTCTTCTGGACGGTCTGCCATCTTCTTAGCTTCTTTATATGCTACTTTTTATCCTTTCCTGAGTTTCCTCTACTCTCTATGCTGCTGGAGCTTCTACCACTCAAGTACCAATTTTGTTTTCCTGGACTGCACCCTCTCTGTGGGCCTTTCCCTCAAGGCTGCTTCTCTGTATCTGGGTACCCCCTTCATGACCATATCTTGTCTGTCAGCTCATGTTGGAGTGATCCTAAAACTCCACTTAGGGTTTTGACCTAGTCTTTACATTTTGGTTTCAAATTCCACTACCTCCAGTTCAGTCTCCTCTTCTTCTCAAACAAACTGTCCCTGGAAAACTCTCTATTTATGTCACAGTTACCATAATTATTCCAGTCACTAAGGCTTGAAATCTTTGTTGCAGTTTTGGCTGGGCAATCGCTTCTCCACAGCCAGTCACCAAGATCTATAAACATACTGTTTATTGTGTGACTTAAACTCCTCTCTTCTTTTCTACTTTTGTGTAGTTCAAGTTCTCATTTCCTGTTTGTCTTGTCAGCTTAGGTTTCTCCTATTCCTCCCACCACCCTCACCACCACCCCCAAAAAATTCTGCAGCCATTGCCATATTAGTCTTTGTCACCATATCAGAGTAACGACAACAGTTAACCCTTTCGAGTGGTTTTTAATATGACACATACATATCTTACTTCAATTAATCTTAACAAAAACCCATGGGGTTGATACTATTATTTTGATCCCCATGATACAAATAGAAAAGTGCGTCTCATAGAAGATAAACAAGTATAAATGACAAAGCTGAGATTCAGAATAGGTGTGCATATTTTCCAGATTTCAGTTTTGCTCTCAATCTGACTCTGCCTTTCCATTTAGTAGAAGGGGGGCCTGTCTCATATGTGCTCTAGATCCTGGTAACTATAAGAGGCAGAGAGTTATGAGCCCCATCTGCTTGTTTGGAACTCTGTTGACCTGCCTATTTTTTTGTTACACCTATGGCGTTTTACCTCACCACACACTGAAGAATGGCCTATGTATTGCCCAGTGGCTGTTACATCTCAACACTAGCACCTGACTGCAATGTCTGCTCTTATACCTCATCCTAAAGGATATCAAGAGAGCTTCAGAAACTAGGTGTCATTTAAGTAAATATGTGAAATCATAGAGGTAGCATCCACATGGGTACCTGAAGAAAATCTTCTAAGAAGAAGGACAAGTGCAAGGCCCTGAAGTGCAAAGACAAATAGAGCAGATCCTTTGTGTGAGAATTCTAGTCGCTTTATTTTCTTCCCCAAACTGAGATTCTTGGGATGCTTTTTTAATTAAAAAAAAATGAGTAACAGCCCTGACTGGGTGGCTTAGTTGGTTGGAGCATTGTCCTGTGCACAAAAAGTTTGTGAGTTCAATTCCCAGTCAGGGCACATACCTACATTGTGGGTTTAATCCCTAGTCAGAGTATGTACAGTAGGCAACCAATGTTTCTCTCTCATATCAATGTTCTTCTCTCTCTGTCTGTGTTTCTCTCTCTCCCTTCCTCTATTTCTAAGATCAATAAACATATTCTTGGGTAAGGATTAAAAAGATTTTTTTTAAAAATGAGTAATAAGCACAATGATGATGTGTTCAGAACTATCCATATAAATATATCTAAAAGAAGTCATATAAATTCATGTGAACTGAACTCAAAATAAGAAGAAGTTTATTTCTGACACAACAATTTCTCTCTCCAGAAGATTCTGTTAATTGCAACAAAAATTAACAAAAGCTTGTTAAATACTCATTTGTGATAAATCTGTGGTTTACCTCAGGAATCTAACCAAATAAAGTGATACATAGTTGTAGTATAAGGGAGACATTTTGAGGCACAGAAGTTATTGTTTGTGGGTCGAGTTTGGAATTGATCAATTTCAGTTTTATAGTTGAAATTAATCATGTGGTGCTGCGTGATGCTACCTGTCAAGCTTCGGAAGGCCTACGTGGCTGCGAAAGGTGCTGTCAGACAATGCAGTTCTTGGTAAACACACTTAAGAGGCAGATAGAGAAATAAGTATTCATCCAGAGGAGAATGAGCAGAATAACTTGCTATGCAACTTGATCCAAAAGCCAGAATGGAAGTATGAATCATCTCATTCCACATCCAATAATTTTGCACAATAAAAACTCCTTTTCTTTTTATTTAGAGGGTCTTTTTGAAATATAGCTTTTGCAGGTACCTAGAAATCTCATAGAAAACCTTTCATTAAATTGCATTAACTTGAAGTAACTTGGGGAATGTTATATATTATATTGGATTAATACCTCATTAAAATGTCTCTAGGCCAAAGTGAGTGTTGAAAAGTAAATATTTATGTATTAGGATAATATAAATCATTGCTCTAAAGACTGTAATAGTGAATAATTATAGGAAATATGGAGATATTTCCATTGAAACAGATTCTTCAAAACAAACTGAACTTCAGAAAAATAAATGAAAAAATCAATTATTTTTGCAATAGCAACTAAAAGAATAAAATACTTAGGAATAAACTTAACAGAGGGTGTAAAGAACTTATATACTGAAAACTACAAAATATTACCAAAAAGGGATTGAAAAAAGCACAATGAAATAAAAAGATATTCCGTGTTCATGGATTGAAAGAATCAACATAGTTATAGCAGTAATATTACCCAAAGCAATATACTGATTTATTACAATCCATCAAAATTCCAGTGCTATGTTTAAAATTAGAACAAAAAATGATCAGATTTGTATGGAACTACAAAAGAACTAGAATAAACAAAGCAATCCTGTGGAAAAAAAGAAAAATCTGGGTGTATCACACTACCTGTCTCCAAATTAACTACAGAGCTACAAAGATCAAAACAATATAGTATTGGCAGGAGAACAGGCACACAGAGCCTTGGAACAGAATTGAGAGCCCAGAAACAAAATCACAGATATATGGAGAAATATGTTTTGACAAAGGAGCCAAAAACACACAACAAAGAGAAAATGTCTCTTCAATAAATGATGCTGGGAGAATTGGAAAGCCACATGCAAAAGAATGAAACTAGATTACAGTTTGCTCCCTTGTACAAAAAATAATTCAAAATAGATCAAAAAATGTAACATCTGAAACAACAAAGTACATAGAAGAAAACAGGTACTAAATTTATGAACCTGGATTGTAAAGAACTTTTTATGAATTTGACATCAAAGGCAAGGGAAGTAAAGGCAAAAGCAAATGAGATAATATCAAACTAAAAAGCTCTGCACAGCAAAGGAAACACAACCAAACAGAAAGGCAACCAACCAAAAGAGAGATGATACTATTTGCAAACAACAGCTCTGACAAGAGGTTAATATCCAGAATGTATAAAGAACTAATACAACTGAACACCAAACAATCCAACTAAACACTGGTCAGAGGATCTGAACAGACGCCTCTCTCAAAAAACATACAAATGGCCATCAGATATATGAAAAATGTTCAATTTCATTATTTATTAGGGAAATGCAAATCAAAATTAAAATGAGATGCTTCCCACAGTTATTAGAATGCCTAATATCAGCAAGACAATAACAAGTTTCAGAGAGGTTGCAGAGGAAAAGAAACTTTATTCGCTGCTGGTAGGAATAGACACCTATACAACCATTATGAAAAACTATATGGCTACTCCTCAAAAAATCTAAAAATAGAGTTAATATATGACCTAGTCATATGTTACTTCTGAATATCTACCCAAAAAACCTCAAAAATATTTCTTCACAAAGATTTTTGCACCCATGTGTCATTGCAGCATTATCCATGGTGGCCAAGACACGGATACAACCAAAGTATTTTTCAATAGAGGATTGGATAAAGAAGATATGATACATATATGCTATGCAATACTACTAAACTATAAGAAAAGATGAAATGCTGCCATTTGTAATGACATGGATGGACCTTGAGAATGTTATGCTAAGTGAAATAAATCAGTCAGAAAAAGCTAAGAATCATATTATTTCACTCATATTAGGGATGCAAAACTGAAAATCATAGACACAGAGAGACAACAGTATGGTGGTTACCAGTGGAAATGTGGTGGGGGTTAATAAATGGTAAAGGGGGCCAAATATATGGTGACAGATGATTTGACTTCAGGTGGTGGGCACACAATGCAATATACAGATCACATATCATAGAAATGTACACTTAACACTGATATGACCTTATTAATCAATGTCACCTAAATAAATTTAATATAATTTTAAAAATCAAAACATATTGACAGGATTATTCAAGGTAAAAGTTTATGATTAAATTTGTCCTAAATAAACCAGCTATTTGAGTCAATTTTTTAAAATATCTTCTGTAAACTAAATCTAGTAGGTTAATAATAACATTTTCCAAACTGCTAGACAAACAAGGAAAAGAGCTCTTTGCTAGTTTATATTGGTATCAATTTAGAAAAAGTAATCATTTCAATAATTATGTCACCAGTTTTCAGTAGGATGGATTTCTCTTCAAACTATTTTGAATATAAGAAGTTTTCTTTCACAATGAAGGAAAATCTCAATTTTCAGTTAAAAATGTTTAGTGTAAGTGTTTACTTACAAATCTTCCAGTAATATTATTTTCTATTAGATTGTTTATTCCTTGTTATCATATATACAGTCATATATATCATATTATTCCTAACATTGGTCTACATCTCTATTTTTGCTAAGGCTACTGATTGTCATGAGAAATTTCCAACAACACAGAAACTTGTATTTGTGAAAAATTTATTTATACCAACAAGCCTTTAAACAATGTGAAGATAAACATGGCTGCTAATTATATTTGGATTTTCTAGTTGAGGTAAAGGCACATATTTCTCAATCTATTCAATATTGGAGACAAAAAAGGAAAGTAGCTTGTAATAACTTGAAGTATCTCCCTTATAGGTTGGACTTATTTTGTTGCTGCCAGATCCTGAGTCCAGGAGTCTGCATATGCTACTTGACATCACATCCAACACGTTTTCACATTCAGGGAAAACCTTGCTCATGGTAAAACAGTGAGGTCAGTGCCATGGGGAGCAAAGACTGAGCCTTGGATCAGGTAGCTTTGAGCCTGAGTCTTCAGACTCTGAATTTAGAAGGTTACCTCCATACCCTGTTTGAGTTCTGCAGAGGGGGAACAGTACATAAGTACTAACAGGAATTCCTGCTTGAAATCATATGTTTGTTGTAAAACTTATGATAATATCCAAGTGGATTCATTTTTAAAAATGTCTTTTTATGTTACCAGTAGAGAAATGATAGAAATTAAGGGAGCAAACATACACCTTGATTTCTGAAGCTACAGATATTTACTTACAGTTAATCATAAGACCTCATATCCCAGTTTATATAGCCATTTTGAAAAATATTTTTCTGGAACTCCAATCTTAATTTAATAAAATCAAGAAAATATGTTACTTTTTGTCTTAGAAATCTATTTGAATAAAGAGCTTATCACTCACTTTGGATGTGGAAGAAAGGAAATTGTGCTATGACAATGAATAGTCAAAAATTAATTGGTTATCCTCAAATATACTCCAAATGAACTTAAATATCTGATGATTCTAGCTTATTGACAGTTTAGCTTCCTTTAGGCTCTTCCTCAATAATTCTTTTCATAATTCCATTAAGATTAAAAATATATAAGATGAGATACATACAATGTTGCCTCCATTGAAATAATATTGCTTTGGAAAAATAAAATAAAAGAGTAGTAGAATGGGATAATGAAAAGCTAAAACTATATAAATTAAATTCAAGGTTTTTTGGAGCTACAAAAATTGCTCAGCTTTAAGGTAATCTGTATTTCTGTTTAACTTATCCATCTACGCATAGTAACAACATGATGCTAGCCTTCCATTTGTTTTAAAGAATCCCCATGGAAGTCACTGGAGTAGATGTTACTGTCCAATAGCAATGTTCAAAGGAAAATTGTAGGAAATTTTCTTTGCTAAAAAACTGTTGTATTGCAAAGGACTAATGCTCAAGTGATTCCTACCATTTCTATAGTTTGAAAAAAATGACCCTGCAAATTTTAAAATAGGTGTTTTAAGATAGCCATGAGGGAAAAAATATATGCTTTTATACACAACGTATGATTTCTATTAGCTGCTATTTTTTAAATAAAAAATATTCAATAAGAAAGTCATCACCAATTACTAGGCTTTCTATAACCAGAAGCATGTGTCTCAATTGTTTTATCAACTAAGATAATAATTTTATATTCATGAAAGATGAAAGTACTTACAGATTACTTAAGGGGAAAGTGCTGCCAGTGCCTTTTGATTCTTTTCCTTGTCTTCCACCTGATATGGGGTCGGTCATTATATTCCAGATCTGTATACTCCAAGTATTTAAGTGATGAAATTATGGGAGGTCCTTACTCTAGTTTCAGATCTTACATCTCAGGTTGGGAGATGAGACAGTAGATTTAGGGCACATGAGGGAATGCGAAGTTACCCTTAAGTTACTCACAAATATTCTTTGTTTGTACATCTAATTATTTTATTTTCTTTCTTTGGTTTCAGGGCAAAAGAGTTCATAATAAAATAAATATTCTTAAAAGTTTCAAAAGCACTGAAAAATTAATGAGAAAAAAACATCCTAACCTCTAGAAAATGGTGAGAATCCAGAGTACTGAGCAAACAGATACAAAATGGAATTACAACCATGGTGCTTTTTCTAAAGAAAAAGGTTAGAAAAATTAAAACTGAGGTTCACCCAAGATGGAAAATGAATAATTCCTAAACTAAAGCTAATGATTCCCAAACTAAAATGAATAATTCCCAACCTAATGAGTTACATCACCAAAAAAAAGAGCGCAGATGAAGTAACCTAACCTTCTTTTGAAATTGCATCTTAAGTTCACCTTCCCTACACAGTTTTAAAAAAAATCAATCCTTGATCTTGAGTAAAATTATATAGTACCCAGCAGAAGATATAAAGAGTGGTTTCCCGGAGAAAGGTGGTATCACTCTAGGCTTCAAATTATTCTTATATTTTGTCCCCACCCTCTAAAATTACACTCACCACCCAATGAAAGATATGCAGGCACACTTTTAGAAGAACCAAGAGAAACAACAGATATAAAAAAGACTTAAAAATATTAAAATTACCAGTCTTAAAACAAATTAACTATACTTTCTATGGTTTTAAAAATTAGTAAGAAGACTTGAAATATAGGGAATAAGAAACTTCATCTTTCATTTTATTTTTATTTTTTAAAACAATTTTTATCTATTTTTATGTTTTAAATATTTTATTTATTTTTAGAGAGAGGGGAAGGGAGGGAGAAAGAGAGGGAGAGAAACATCAATGTATGGTTACCTCTCACATGTCCCCCACCGGACCTGGCCTGCAACCCAGGTATGTGCTCTGACTGGGTATTGAACTGGCATCCCTTTGGTTCACAGGCCAGCACTCAGTCCACTGAGCCACACCACTCATGGAAAAACATCATCTTTTAAAAATCAAACAAGCAATAGGCTGGACAATACAAAAGTGAAATGAGAGTTACTACAGTCAAGATGGTGCATGGTGAGCACAGTGCTCATGTCCTCTTACAACAACATCATAATTACAACTAAACTATAGAACAGCCATCATTCAGAATTGCCAGAATTTGGTTGAATGAAGTTCTACAACTACAGAATTGAAAAAGAAACCACATTCAGATTGGTAGGAAAAGTGAAGATGTGGACTGGACTGGTCCCACACCCACATGTGGCAGATAAAAAATGATAGAAATATTTGAGCTTCAGAGGACCTCCCTGAGGAGCAAGGGGTTCCGTCCCCACACAAGGTCCCCCTGCCCAGTGTTCCAGTGCCAGGAAGAGAAGTCCCAATAACTTCTGGCTGAAAAAAAACAGTGAGTATTGAAATGAGGAATATGGAGGATTTTTGGAGTCCTCTTAAATGGCCCATGAGCAAACTTACTCAGACTCACTCCTTCTGAGCTTCAGCAAGGGGGAAGCACCCTGAAAGACACCAGAGATATATGGGGAGAAACTTAATTATTTGGCATCAGGACAAGAGGTTGCAAAGGCAGCTTTCTCCCAGACCAAAGTGCTGGCAGAGGCCATTGTTCCTTTCCTGAGCCTTCCTCCCACAGAGCTGGCAGACTGGCACCATATTTGAGACTCCATCGATCTGGATTAACTACTTGCCCTGCCCTTGTGATTTCCTGAGGACCCATCCCACCCATCTTTTAGGCTCATATGAGCTGTTTCCAGTGTTTTTTTCATATAAATGGTCTGCTTTGGCTCATGATTTGGAGATTCCTAAATTCTCTCAAACAAGCAGGATCTAGCCTCAACAAGCCCTATGCCTCTTGCTCAGTGGCCCCAGATTTGGCATTAACAGCAGCCAGCCGTGGTTCACAGCTTGGCCTCACCTAGGCACTGCCAAGTATAGCACAAGTAACAGCCATCTGCAGATAACTTTTTGGCTTACGCCAGGTTGCCCTGGGAAGAACACAGGTGGTGGATGATCTTGGCTTTTACCTCACAGGAGGCCTCTAGCCAGTGAACCCAGTGGTCAGCTTCAGATCATATCAAAGCACAACCACTCAACCACCCCTACAAGTGACACACTCCAGAGGAAGATTCAGCAGGCACCAAAGGTCTACTGAAGTAAGCCCTGCTCTGTGGTGTTGGGTCCCTACACAGGCGATCCTCCATGGTGGTTGGAGATCAATGGTCAGTGGTCATAGTAAGTCCTTGCAGCTAATCGGTGTAGGTAAACCCCTCCCATTGACATACCAAAAACAATCAAGCCTCAACTACAAGAGGAGGGTGTACATAGCCCATACTGGAGACATACCTCAAGTAACCAGCCCTGGGTATAGAGGAGGTTGTGCCACTAAACCCTATAAGACACCTATACATTAGGCCACTGTATCAAGCCTGGAAGAAATATAAGCTCTACCTAAACACAAGGAGGCTGTTAAAATAAGGAAATAGAAAAGGATGGCTCAAATGAAAGAACAGAAAAAAACTCCAGAAAAAGAACTAAACAAAATGGAGACAAGCAATCTGTTACATGCAGCATTCAAAATGCTGGTTATAAGGTTGCTCAATGGATGATCCCGATGTGTCCTTAGCAATAGCCAGTGAGGGGACTTGGAGGCCAGGGAACCATGAGGGGCATTGGTTTGGAATAGTGTTGAGCCTTTGGTAGCTGCTAGGAGTCTTGAGAAGCTTAGCAGCAGGATCAAACCCACAACCTTGGTGTATCAAGATGGCATTCTAACCAAATGAGCTACCAAGACAGTGCATACTGTCTATTCACTTTAAAAGGGTTAAAAAACTACAAAGAGGAGAGAGAAGATGGCCACGGAGTACGAGGGAGCAGATTTCATTTCCCCCTACACACAGGAGGAAAACCTGGCTAATCCATGCAGGAACACAGCAGACAGACAACAGTACCCCAGCGTATTTGAAAATAAGAGTCCAAAAATTGTAGCAGACACTGAAAAACCAGAAACCAGACAGTAAGAAGGATATTTCAGGACAGTAAGGTCCCAGGGACCAATGCGGGGACAGGGAGGCTGCAGCGTCAGGCCCGGCACCCGGAGCTGGCACCTGCCACAGAGTCCTTGGAAGAGAGCCAAGTCAACTGCCCCTTTCCTCCCAGACAGAACAGGGTTCCAGCAGCACCAGGAGAGTCCTGGTTGCAGAGAGGGGAATAAGGAAGAAGAGGCAAGATGCACAGGGGCCATGATCATTCACGGAGTCTGTGG
>PVKM010018252.1:0-23518 GCA_004027735.1 Carollia perspicillata
GATGCTCCACAAAGGGCAGAGGTTGGTGATAAGTGGTCAAACCCAATTCTTGCAGATGTCTGGCCTGTGTAAATCCCTTCCATTGCCATGCCAACAGCAATCAAGACTCAACTACAAGAGGAGGGTGTACTCAGCCCACACAACACACGTCAAATACCCAACTTGCATTATAGGGAGGTTGTGCCTCTGGACCCTACAGGACACCTACTACATTAGGCCACCCGACCAAGACAGGGAGTCATAGCAGCTCTACCTATCACATAGAAACAAATAGAGGGAGGCTGTCACAACAAGGAGGCAAAGAAACATGGTCCAAATGACAGAACAAATCATAACTCCAGAAAAAGAACTAAACAAAACATAAATAAGAAATCTGTCATATGCAGAAGTGAAAACACTGGTTATAAGAATGCTCAAGGAACTTAGTGAGGACCTCAACAGCATAAAAAAGATCCAGGCAGAAACAAAGGATACACTAATTGAAATAAATAACAATTCATAGTGAAACAACAGTCGAGTGGATGAAGCTGAGCATTAAATCTATGATTTGGAACATAAGGAAGCAAAAAACAACCAATCAGAACAACAAGAAAAAAAGAATGCAAACAAACCCACAAAAAACAATGACAGTGTAAGGAGCCTGCAGGACAACTTCAAGTATTATAAAATTCACCTCATAGGGGTGGTACAAGGAGAAGAAAAACAGCTGGAAATTGGAAATCTATCTGAAAAAATAATGAAAGAAAACTTCCCTGATATAGTGAAGGAAATAGACATGCAAGTCCAGGAAGCACAGAGAGTCAAAAACAAGATGGCTGCAAAGACGCCTGCTCTAAGACACATCATAATTAAAATGTCAAAGTCTAAAGATAAAGAGAATCTTAAAAGCAGCAAGACAAAAGCAGTTAGATACCTACAGAGGAGTTCCCATAAGACTGTTCTCAAAAGAAACTATACAGGCTAGAATGGATTAGCAAGAAATACTTTTTTTGAAAGTTTTATTTCTTTTAATAGCAGAGAACAGACAAGTAGACAAATACCAAAGGAGATAGAAAGTTTTTCTTTTAATTAGTTAAGAGTTTTCCTTAATATAGTGTTTTTCAAAAAAGTTGTTGTCCTATTACAGTTGCCCCAATTTTCTCCATTGCTCTCCTCTGCCCCAGTCAACCCCTACTCCCACAGTCACTCCCCGCCCTGTTGTCCATGTCCATGGGTCATTTATACTTATTCTTTAACTAGACCCTTCTCCTTCTTTCTTCCCTTTCCCCCCTCCCCTCTCCCCTCTAGTCCCTGTCAGTCTGTCCCTTGTTTCCATGACTCTGGTTCTATTTTGCTCGTTTATTTGTTTTATTCACTAGGTTCCTGTTATAACTGAGATTATACGGTATTTATCTTTCACCGCCTGTACTTCACTTAGCTAACACTCTCTAGTTCTACCCAGGCTGTCACTAAAGATAGGAGTTCCATCTTTCTTTCTTCTGGGTTGTATTACATTGTGTAAATATACCACAGTTTTTTGATCTACTCATTTACTGATGGACAATTAGGCTGTTTCCAGCACTTGGCTATTGTAAATAATGCTGTTATAACATAGGGCTGCATAGGTTCTTTTGAATTGGTGTTTCAGGATTCTTAAGATATAATCCCAGCAGTGGAATCAGTGGATCAAAAGGCAGTTCCATTTTTAGTTTTCCGAGGAAACCCCATTCTGTTCTCCATAATGGCTGTACCAGTCTGCATTCCCACCAACAGTGCACTAGGGTTCCTTTTTCTCCACAACCTTGCCAGCACTTGTTGTTTGTTGATTTGTTAATGATGGCCATTCTGACTGGTATGAAATGGTATCTTGTTGTGGTTTTAATTTGCATCTCTCTGATGGCTAGTGATGTTGAGCATCTGTTCATATGCCTATGAGACCTCTGTATGTCTTCCTTGCAGAAGTGTCTGTTAAGATCCTTTGCCCACTTTTTAATTGAATTGTTTTTCTTCCTAGGGTTTAGTCATATGAGTTCTTCATGTACTTTGGAGATCAAATCCTTCTCCAAGATATCACTGGCAAATATATTTTCCCACACAGTTGATTCTCTTTTCATTCTGATGATTTTTCTTTAGACGTGCAAAAGATTTTTAACTTGCTGTAGTCCCATTTGTTTATTGTTTCCTTAATTTCTCTTGCCTTTGAGGATGTATCAGCAAAAATATTGTGTGGGACATCTGAAATTTTACTGCTTATGTTTTCCTCTAGGACTTTTATGGTGTCATGGCTTATGTGTAAGTCTTTTAAATATTTTGAGTTTATCCTGGTATATGGTGTACATTGGTGGTCTAGTTTCATTTTTTTTGCATGTAACAGTCCAGATCTCTCAGCACCATTTGTTGAAGAGGCTATTTTAACCCCATTTTATGCTTGTGCCCCCTTGGTCAAATAGTATTTGACCACAGAGACACTGGTTTGTTTCTGGGCTCTCTCTTCTGTTACATTAATCTATGTATCTCTTCTTATGTCAGTACCAGACTGTTGTGATTACAGTGGCCTTGTGATATAGTTCGATATAGTTCTCACTGAGCTCATTGAGCTTCCTTATAACCATTACTTGAACTCAGTGTCTGATAGTTTACTTGCTTCTCTTTCATTTAGCACTCTTTCTGGGATTCCTCCTTTCCTTTCAATTGGGGGTTGTCTCCCCATTTAAGTGACTCTTCTTGTTGGCTTCTTTCTGCTTCTTAGATTGATCTGCTTTGACTCTCTGTCTTTGTGGCATGCATTTCTATGGTAGGAGACCTGTGGCATTTAGTAGTACAGTCTCCTTGATCTCCTGAACTTCATGCTCCTGGGATAACCTTTACGCCATTTATATTGGCTCTCTGATTACAACTGGGTTTTGATTATTGTTGGGTCATTCTTTGGTGGGTTGTTCTCTCCGGCTGGCTGGCTGAGAATTACTCTGCCCACCACAACTTGTATGGTGGTGTGCAGGTGCTGCCAGAACAAAACCACACAGCCCAGAAAACAAACCCACACTCAGAAAAAAAAACCCATCTACAATCATGCTATAAACAGCAAATGAGCCAGTTTAATAAGGGTGTGAAGAGATTAAGACTACTATAAGAAAGGAAAAATGAATATGAGATGACTAACTGAAAGAGAACAATTTTGAGAGGGCAGAGGGAAGAGTAATAGTAAGAGTAGGGAATCACAGCAAAGCAATGAGAGTAAGAAAGTAAAATTTGCATCATAAATAAGAAAGGGCATGAAGAGGGCAGAATGGAGAGAGAGAAGGGAAACATATAGTATTAGGTTTAGACACAGATTATAAAAAGTATATAGCAAGAGAAAGAAAAAGAAAAATAATAAAATAGGAACCAAATTGGGAAAAAAGATCCAAATAGCACTATCAAAAACAAATGAGCTAAGATTAATATAGGTGGAATGGGAATAAGAGGGAAAAAAGAAAGAAAAGCTTAACAGATGTCTAGAGGAAAGGGAAGTGATTTTGAGATGATAGAGGGGGAAGCAATACTAAGAGTGTGGAAGAAAAACCAGGCTAAGTTGGGGAAAAATTACAATTTGAGACAAAAAAAGGTCAAGGTGGGAGGAAGGTAGTTGACAAAGGAGAGGAAACAGTAAAATATGAGACTTGAAATATAAAAATAGTAAAGATCTAGAGTAAAATTGAAGTAATGCAACAATAACGACCCTATGCACAACCAATGAGGAAAGACTGATAAAGGCAGAGAGAGAATAAGGCTATTTCAAGAGCAGGAAAAGGAATGTGAGATGACCAATGACAAGGAATGGTTTTGAGAGGCTAGAGGTGGGAGAAATAGTAAGAGTGCAGAATGGAAACAAGCCATAGCAAGAGACAAAACAAAATTTAAAACGAAAATAAGAGGAAAGAGGAAGGTATAATGGGTAACAGAGAGGAGGAACTCAATATGAGATTCAAAATAAACTATACTATAAAATCTAGTGACTTAATATGCACAGACCTGAAGGACAAGAAATGAATGTTAAAAAACTATGCGCTACCTGGTGTGGCTCAGTGGATTGAGTGCTGGCCTATGAACCAAAGGGTCATCAGTTAGATTCCCAGTCAGGACAAGTGCCTGAGTTGCAGGCCAGGTTCCTGGTAGGGGCCATGCGAGAGGGAGCCACACGTTGATGTTTCTCTTGCTCTCTTTCTCCCTCCTTTCCCCTTTCTCTAAATACAAATCAATAGAATCTTTTAAAAAATCTACACAGGAGAGAAAATATTGCAAATCATGAAGACTGTGGTGAAATTCATCTCAGGAGCACCTAGTATTTACCACTGTTCTTTCTTTCTGGATTTTCTTCTGCTAATTAGCAGTCCAGTTTAAGCACCACAGGGTGGGGCAGAGTAATTCCGGCTGACAGGGCTGTTGCTTCCTCTCAGGCTGATGTCACTGGGAGGAAGAGTAGTCTGCCCGAGCAAGATGGCAGCTGCACTATGGTGGATGACCCTGCGATGGGATCCCAGCAGCTGCTCCCTCAGTTGTCTCCCCAAAGTCACTGTCTCCAGTCTCTCCTCAGGCATCTCTAGGCCACTCTGCACCCCCATCCCCCCGGACTTTGTCAGAGTCCAGGGTAAATGGCTGCAAATGAAATTTTTATACTTTGGCCTTTTAAAAGGCTCTCTGTGACTCCAGCCATCTCTCCCTGACAGAGAGAAACCCTGTCGCTTTTCACAGCTGGGTGTCATCTGGGTTCTTTTCCAGCTCTGGTGCTACAGGTTTGGGGTTTAGACCCCAACTTCTCCAGAGCAACACCTCGGCCACTGAAATATCCCTCTAGCACTTCAGCTGCCACCCATGGGGGCCCAGCTGGCCCTCTCACATCTCCTCTGCACTTCGTACCAGTCACACGTGGTGAAGCTGCTTCTTCTGTCTGTGGTTATAAGGCTTCTCTCCCGTTACTGTTCAGTTGTTTATTCCAGATGATTCCTCTACAATTTAGTTGTAATTCCAGGTTGGTCCTAGGAGTAGGTTAGTATGGGTTCTACTTACTTCTCCCATCATCTTGGGGCAACAAATATTCAAAGTCATGAAAAGCAAGAACCTACAGCCAAGATTGCTCTACCCTGTACTGTTATCATTTAGAATGGAGGGGCAGATAGAGAGATTTCCAGGCAAGAAGAAACTAAAGGAGTTCATCATCACCAACCCATTGTATGAAATGTTAAATCATCTTTTTTAAGAAAAAGAAAAAGATCAAAACTAGGAACAATAAAATGGCAATAAATACATATCTATCAGCAATTGAATCCAGAAAACAACTAAGCAATCAAAACCAGAGATAATTATGGATACTGAGAGCATTTGGTGGTTGCCAGATAGGAGAGACGTGTGGGAGAATAGGGGAAGAGGTAAGGGGATTAAGAAGTATAAATTGGTAGTTACAGGATAGCCAAAAATACACTACAGGAAACAAAGCAGGCAAAGATCTTATAAATGTATGACCCATAGACATGAACAAAGGTGTGGGGATTGCCTGAGGGAGTGGGGGTGGGGGAGTGCTGGGTACAGGGGGGCAAAGGATAAAAACTTGGGACACTGAAATAGCATAAATAGTAAAATATAATTTAAAATATAAATAAAACACAATGATCAAAATTAAAAAATAAACTTCTACCACAGCCCCTCACCCTGAAAAAAAATTCCATACTCATATATTCTATTGCCTTCCCATAATTTCTACTATGGGATTTGACATGTCCCAAACTAAACCCTATATTCCCTCTGAACTCTGTTGAAGAGGTATTTCCATCCTTCCATATGTTCAGGCCCCCAAATCTTAGATTATCCTTCATCATATTTCTCTCTCACACTCCTCATAAATGAGCATATCCTATTGTCTCTGCCTTTGATACTGGTTACTTTTCACCACTCCACTGCTACCATTCTGGTCCATGCCTCGTGATCTTTGCCCGGATTACTGCAACAGTCTCCTGCTTAGTCCCCCTTCTTACCCCTTGCCATCCTACAATCTATTCTCAGCGTGGTAGCCAGACCCGTGCTTTCAAACCTGTTACTTCTCAGCTCAGAACCCTTCAAATGCTCTCCATTAACACTTGAAGTCCAAGTCCAAGTCCTGACAGTGGCTGTCAAGGCCCTACCCCAAAAAGGCCTTTTGCTACCTTTCTGACCTCACCTTGAACACATGCTCACTCTGCTTTAACAACCTCGGGCTCTGCTGTTCTGGAAGACACTTGGCACACTCCCCCCACAGGGTCAGTGCTTTAGCTTGGGAAGCTCTTTGAATTCTCTGCATTGCTTGCTCCTTCGCAATTTCTTATCCTTGCTTATATGCCACCTTTTCAGCAATACCCGTCCTGATTACCCCATACAAAACTGTAACTATTCCGACTTAGCACTCCTATCTGCCCTTGCTTTGTACAGTTTGCTCCATAGGACTACTACCTTGTAGTAAACTGTAACTTACTCATCTACTTGTTAATTTTCCTCACCAGTCAAAATAGAAATCTAATGAATAAAGGTAGGACTGTTTATTTTTTCACTACTGTGTTGTCAGCACTTAGAATAATGTATTACATATGGTAAATGCTCAATGAATATTTCCAATAAATGAATTGAGAAGTGATTATACAAAAATGAATTTGTCCCAAATGACTGTTTATCCTTTTAAATGTTAATGAAATTTTTAAAAATATATATATTATATACGAATAATTTTTTAACCAGAGTATGCTGATCAAAATTTAAATTTTGTTACTGTGGGCTAGCTATTATTTTCAGCACTTTACATAGGTTTTCTCAATAAACCCTTTTAAAAACTATGAGGCATGGTTCCTCTCTCCACTGAGGTAAATCAATGTACCTAAAGTCACGTATGTGGTGGATACATGACTCCAATCAAGATGTATCTGATTCTAGCACTCCTCAGGAAACTAGAAAAACCTCAAATAAACCATCAAACTCTACAGCTAAAGAAACTAGAAAAAAAAGAAAAAACAAAATCCAAGGTGAGTAGACAGAAGGAAATAGTGAAGTTCTGGGAAAAAATAAACAAAATAGGGTCTTAAAAAATGGAAAAAAATCAATAAAACCAAGAGCTGGTTCTCAGAAAAGATAAACAAGATTGACAAACTTTCAGCCAGACTCATCAAGAAAAAAAGAGGGTACACATAAATAAAATCAGAAATGAAAGAGAAGTCACAACAACAGCATGTAAATACAAAGAATTATAAGACACAAACGACTATATGCCAACAAACTGGGCAACTTGGAATAAAAATGGATAAAAAATACATCTCCTATGACCGAATCATAAAGAAAAAGAAAATATTAACAACCTGATCAACTAATCAAATAAGTAATCAAAAAACTCACAATGAACAAAAGCCCTGGAGTATATGGCTTCATAGATGAATTTTACCAAACATTCCAAAAAACAATTCACTTTCTTAAACTATTCCAAAAAAATTAAAGAGGAAAGAAGACTCCCAAACTCATTTATGAGACCAGCATTAATTATCCTGATACCAAAGTCAGAAAAAAATACTATCAACAAAATAAAAAAGAGAAGGAAGGAAGGAAGGAAGGAAGGAGAGAGACAACATGGAAAACAAAATGGGGTTCCTCAAAAAATTAATAACAGAACTACCATAAGACCCAGAATTTCCACTTCTGGGCATTTATCCAAAGAAATGCAAAACACTAATTTAAAAAGATATATACATCCCCATGTTCACTACAACATTATTTACAATAGCCAAGATATGGAAGCGGCCTAAGTGTCTATCCATAGACAATTGAATAAAGATGTAGTTCATAAATACAATGGAATATTACTCAGCCATAAAGAAGAATGAAATCTTATCATTAGCAACAACATAAATGAATCTAGAGAATATAATGCTAAGTGAAAAAAGTCAGAGAAAGACAAATACCGTATGATTTCACTTATATGCGGAATCTAAAAAAAAAATGAACAAGCAAAACAGAAAAGAAACTCATAAATACAAAGAACAAACTGATGGTTGCCAGGTGGGAGGGGAATCTGGTGGCTGGGTAAAAAAGGTAAAGGGAGTAAGAGGTACAAATCAACAGTTACAAAACTGCAATGGGGATATAAAATGCAGCATAGGAAATATAGTCAATAATATTGTATTAGACTTATTGGGAAGATCACAAGTTACACAAGTGTCTAACTATTATGCTGTACATGTGAAAATAATATTCAATGTCAACTGTACTTGAAAAATTAAAATATAAAATTATAATATAACAAATAAAAGAATAATAAATGATCTGGTATAATTATTGGGTCTTTAAGCACATTTCTATTGGCAAGAAGATGCTACTAGAAACTGAAATAATATGTTCAGTGTTACAGGGAAAATGACTACGAACAAGAATTTTTATATTCATATGAACCCTCATTCAAGGATGAAGGCAAAAAAAAGGGTTTTGTTAACTAAAGAAATTTTACCACCCACATGTTCCTATGTGGAAAAATGGTTATTGTACCTACTTAAACACAAGGAAAAGTAAATCCAAATAAAATGAATGGAATTAAAGATACAGCTATGAACAAAGAAATTAATTTTTTAAAATTGGTAAGTTTAACTTAAAAATATCATGAAAATTTAAAAAATGTATAGGCTAATCATCATGATAAACACAGATGCAAAAATCCTCATCAAAATATTATCAAACTGAATTCAGCAATATATTAAAAAGTTCATACACCATGATCAAGTGGAATTTATTCCTGGTTCAATACACACAAATCAATTAATGGGATACACAACATAAACAAAATAAAGGATAAAACTTATATGGTCCTATCAATAAATGCAGAAAAGCATTTGACAAAAATCCAACATCCATTTATGATTTAAAAAAAAAAACTCTTAGCAAAGTTGAAATAAAAGGAACATGATAAAGGTCATAAATGTCAAACCCACAACTAACAACATCCTCGATGGTGAAAAACTAAAAGCATTTTACTTAATACCAGGTACAAGACAATGTCCACTTTCACCACTTTTATTCAACATAGTTCTAGCCACAGCAATCAGACAAGAAAAAGAAATAAAAGTCATCTAAATTAGAAATTTAAAAGTAAAATGGTCATTATTCACACATGACATGATACTATGTAGAAAGAACCCTCATTTTCCACCAAAACACTATTGGATTTAATAAATAATTTAGTAAATTAGCAGGATAAAAAAATAGTATTAGATATTGGTTGGGTTTTTATGCATCAATAATGAACTATCAGAAAGACAAATTTTAAAAAATCCCATTTACAATTCCAGCAAAGAATAAAATACTTAGAAATAATTTTAACCAAGGCAATAAAAGACCTGTATGTGGAAAACTACACACTAAAGGACAAAATTGAAGAAGATAAAAATAAATGGAATGATATTCCATGCTCATGGATAGAAAGAATTAATTCATTAAAATGTCCACACTACCCTAAGCAATCTAAAAATTCAATGGGACGCCTATCAAAATACCAATGCCATTTTTCACAGAAATAAAACAATCCTAAACAAATAATCCTAAAATTTACATGAAATCACAAAAGACCCCAAATAGCCAAAGCAATCTTGAGAAAGTAGAGTCAAGTTGGAAGTATTATGCTACCAGACATCGACCTATGCTGCATGAATACAGTAATAAAAACAGCATGGGGTACTGGCATAAAAACAGACACATAGACCAATGGAACAGAATAGAGATCCCTGAAATAAACCCAAACCTCTATGGTCAATCAATCTATAACAAAGACGGCAAGAATATGCAATAGGGTAATGACAGTCTTTTCAAAAAATGTTGAGAAAACCAAACAATACATGTAAAATACTGAAACAAGACCATTTTCATACACCGTATACAACAATGAAGTGAAAAAGGATTAAGGACATAAATGTAAGACCTGAAACCATAAAACTCCTAGAAGAAAACATAAGCAGTTAACTCTGGGTCATCACTCTTAGCAATTTTTTTTTTGGATTTATCTGCTCAGGCAAGGAAAATTAGAGAAAAATTAAACAAACCAAACTACACCAAACTAAAAAGTTTCTACATGGCAAAGAAAACCATCAACAAAAGAAAAAGACAACCTACTGAATGAAGATATTTGCCAATGACACATTTGATAAAGGGTTAATATTAAAAATGTGTAAGTTACTCATATAATTCAACACCAAAAAAATCATATTTTAAAAAGGGCAGAGAACCTGCACAGACATTTCACCAAAGAGGATGTACAGTTGGCCAACAGATACATGAAAAGATGCTCAATATCACTAATCATCAGGGAAATGCCTATTAAAACCACAATGAAGTATCACTTCACCTATCAGAATGATGACCATCAATAAATCAACCAAACACAAGTGGTGGTGAAGGAATATGTGGAGAATAACATTTTCATATGTGGAGAAAAAGGAATCTTCATGCACTGTTGGTAGATTTGTAAATTGGTGCAGCCAGTATGAAAAACTCTATGGTGGTTTCTCAAAACATTTTTTAAAAAACGACCATATGACCCAGAAATTCCACTTCCAGAATCCAAAGCACTACTTTGAAAAGATAATACATCCTCCATGTTCACTGCAGCATTATTCACAACAGTCAAATACAGAAGCAACCTAAGTGTCCATCAGTGCATGAATGGATAAAGTTACAGAACATATATTCAATATGACTCAGCCATAAACAAGAATGAAATCTTACCATCTGCAACAACATGGATGGACCTAGTGAGTATTATGCCAAGTGAAATATGTCAGACAGAGAAAAATACTATATAATACTTATATGTGGAATCTAAAAAATAAATTAAATGAAGAAGCTAAACAAAAAGAAATTCATAGGAACAGAGAACAAGTTGATGGTGACCAGATGGGAGGAGGTTAGGGGAATGGATGGAAATGGTAAAAAGAAGAAGTACAAATTTCTGGTTATAAAAATAACCACAGGAATGTAAAGTATAGTGTGGGGAATATAAGCAATTGGGTTGGCCAAAAAGTTTGTTTGTTTGTTTGTTAAGATGGCTCTACCAGTACTTAGTTGTCTTTAACTTCATTTGAAAAAAGTTTGTTAGATTGTATTCTGATAGCTGTCGTATCAGTGTGCATTAAAAAAAACCCAAAATTGGTGAACTTTTGGGTAGCCATTTTAATACTGAAGATGGGAGAAAATATGCAACATTTTCAGCATGTTATGCTTTATTTCAAGAAAGGTAAAAATGCAACTGAAATGCAAAAAAAAAGAAAACCCCCAAAACATTGGTGCACTGTATGAAGAAGGTGCTGTGAGTGATGGAATGTGTCAAAAGTGGTTTGCAAAATTTCCTGCTGGAGATTTCCTGCTAGACGATTTTCCATGGTTGGACAGACCGGTTCAAGTTGATAATGATCAATTTGAGACATTAACTGAGAACGGTCAACATTATACCACGAAGGAGCCAGCTTACTCAAAATATCCAAATAAATTTATGGGTGAAAATGAAAAATGTCTTTTATTTAATGGAAAAAACTAAATGGACTTTTTAAAAAAGATTTTATTTACTTATTTTAGAGAGAAGGGAAGGGAGGGAGAAAGAGAGGGAAAGAAAGATCAATGTATGATTGCCTTTCACATGCCCCCAACTGGGGACCTGTCCCACAACTCAGGCAGGTGCCCAGATTGGGAATCGAACCAGCAACCCTTTAATTTGCAGGCTGGCACTCAATCCACTGAGCCACACCAGCCAGAACTAAATGGTCTTTTTGCCCAACCCTACAAGAACTGTATATGGTGTTAGATGGGTACTAGACTTAAGGGGGTAATCAGTTCATGTAAGTGTCTAATCACCATGATGTACACCAGGAACTAATAAAATATTGTATATCTTCTCTAATTGAAAAAATAAATTAATTTTAAAAAAGCTTGTCTGATTCTAAGTCCACACTCTCAATTTCCATCCATGCCAGCTGCATACCTGCTGAAAATTCAATTCTCTCTCACACTGTCAGCTGTTCCTTTTTACTGAGGTAATGCATCATGAATAGGCTTTCTGAATTTTCATTTTGCTAAGGCCTAGGAAGAAAACCCAAAGGTCTGAAGACAGTGTCCTAATTTTACCTCCCAATCAAGATGGATTTCAGCTATCTATAAAGCTTCTTTTATGCCACTTGCTGTTTTAACTCCCAGCATGTGTTCTTCCCAGACTGAGTAGAAGAAAAAGTTACATAACCCACTACCAGTGGTGCCGCCTTTGAGTATGAAAGGAGACAACAGGAGAGATGACTAGAAATGTACTCAAAGACAACTTTAAAGACTAATATTGCATCCATTATTGCAGTACCTATGTATTTATAATAAGATCTGAGTAAAAAATAATGAAGTAATCCTTGATCAAATGCTACCTGTATTCTGTGAAATCTACTGTATCATTCTTGCAACACTGAGAAAAATTCTCAAATATTCTACCTGGGCTTCTTCTGAAATGTACTGGTGACCAGTTAAATTTACAGTTTTTATACTTCTCCTATCTCCTATGCTGGACATTGTCACTTCCCATTTTCATTTCCACTGGACTTCCCACTTTTGCAACTTTTTTTATTTTTCATTTACAGTTGATGTAACAATATTATATTGGTTTTACACAATGACACGATGATTAGACAGTTCTATAACTGGACTTCCCACTTTTAATTTGCTATCTAAGCTGATCCAGAAACACCATTAAAAAGAGAATTTGTTTTTTTGTATATAATTATTTACTTCAAGTAGTAAATAATCCAAGTAGTAAATAATTATTTACTTCAAGTAGTAAATAATCCATTGACATCTGTAAAGCAGAATGTCTGAGATTCATTGATGAAGAAATTCTACTATTGCCTATCACGAAGTCAACGTAATGGACAGCTCCCTGTTATTTAAAGCCAGGTCTCTTCTGTCCTTTCGTGGGCAGTAAAATATACACAACAAATTTACCATGTTAACCATGTTTAAGTTTACAATTCAGTGGCATTAAGAACATTCACACTGTTGAGCAGCTATCGCCATCATCCATTTCTAGATTGTTTTCATCATCCCAAACTTAAACCCTGTACCCAATGATGAAACAACAACTCCTATTCCTTCATACCTCCAGCACCTGGTAACTACTAGTCTCTATGAATCTGCATGTTCTAGTTACATTATATAAATGTAATTATACAGTATTTGTCTTTTTGTGTCTGGCATAATGTTTTCAAAGTTCATTCATGTTGTAGCATGTACCAGAATTTCATTCCTTTTTAAGGCTAAATATTCCACTGTATGTATATACCATTTTTTTTGCTTATTCATTAATCTGTTGATGGGCACTTGGGCTGTTTCCACATTTTGGTTCTTGAAAATAATGCTGCTATGAACACTGCTTTCAGTCTTTTAAACATCAAGCTAGTGAAGGCCCAGTTCAAGCTGTGTGATGTGAAGTATCATCACATACCACAGTAAAGAGTTTTCGCTGTAATGGTTGATACGACGTCACTTCCTTCAAAGTCCAACGACAAGCCATGTTTGGTCTCTGTCCCATTCCACTGCAGGGTGCATCAAGAAGAATTCGGTCAAAAGATTCTGGTAAGAATGGAGGCTCTCCTATAAACAGAATCATAAACATATTAGTATCTATTGTATTGGTCTACAATGAAAAAAAAACACCTCCTGAGACAGAAGCAATTATGAGGAATATAAAATTATGGTCTGGAACAGAGAAGAACAATTCCTGCCTTCAATCAAGTACCCAGTGAAACTAATTCTGACTTATATTTAATATAAGGCGGGACCCAAAAACCTCCTGCAATTATCCTTTGGAGGGTGGGCCCCTTTTAGTACAGGCTTCCTCCACTAGGTGAGTGTTCTAGGAACCCATCCGTATCAGTGTACCAACTGGCATTGCTGTGAGAAGCTGCATTCAGTTTCACTGAATTTTTTTCTGAAGGCTCAATATATTTGCTTATTTCATGGTCGGTGATTTACGAGTACACCTGACCATACCATGCTGAGTGTTCAGCAGCTGACCAAAAAAAGCATGACTTCTGTGCCCTACCCTCCTTATTCATCTGGAGTGACTTTATTTTGGGTTTTCCCAGATGAAAAAAGTCCTCAAAGGGAAACAGTTTGCCAACGTGGTAGAGATGAAACAAAAACAGGACCAGCACTAACAGGCATCAAAATTGGCTGGTGTGGCTCAGTGGTTTGAATGCCAGCCTGCAAATCAAAGGGTCACCAGTTTGATTCCCAGTCAGGGCACATGCCTTGTTGGGGTGCAGCCAAGTCCCCAGTAGAGTATGTGTGAGAGGCAACTGCACACTGATCTTTCTCTACTTCTTTCTCCTTCATTCCCCCTCTAAAAAGAAATAAGTAAAAATCTTTTAAAAAATTTGATGAATTCAAAACCTGTTTTTGACTAATGGAAAAAAATGTTCTGATAGGTGTATTGCATCAAATGGAAAGTACCTTGAAGGTAAGTGTTACATGTTTACTGGATATCTACTTCTACTTGTTAGGTGAGACAAAAACAAACAACACAAACAAACAAACAAGCAAGCAAAACACACTTCTATCTTTTCTGAACCACTGCATTCTGGGTCTCTCTGGCACAGTCTCTCAGCCTGTTCTCTAATACAAATCTCCCGCAAACCTCTGGGTAACCACTTGGGGTTGACAATCAACTGACGGTGACATTCTGTTCTCGCATAATTAGGAAATTCAGTCTGACCTGTTCTTACAGAAGGCAAATAAGAGCCTAGACATTGTTCCCCAGAAGAAGCCATATTTTTCTACGAAGAATTCCATGTGTTTCATTTGTTTGTTTGCTTTTTAAATCGCATCTGGTTACCATACATACATTAGGTAAACGTTGCAAAATAATTTCTCACTTTTTATGAGGTTTGAAATATATTGATTTTCACATCACTACTGATGCATTTTCTATCAAACCAATTGTGTCTACTGTCTGACATTCATAAGTTTAACATGCTAAATCTAACTACCAAAGAATATCTGTTATTAAACAAGCCTTGATAAAAAAAATAACTAAAAGTAATGACTGATGACCATTAGCACATAAAGTGATATGGATGAGTGAAAACCAATGACTGTATACCTCAAGTTAGTTAACGGATTATTTCAGTATAGCACTGAAGACTGACCTCTAAAATCACTATCACTATATATTGATTTTTCTTACCCTAATCCCAACCTACTATGCTTGTGAATATGATCACTTTATGTCAAGTCACAGATACATAAAAACCGGTGACCTAACAACAATTTTAGTGAAGTGAGAGTGATGGACTATATTGAACTGTCTACTATCCACTAGTCATTTTTATGAACAACAGGCAAAATACAGGCAAACTACAAAGTTAGAAGGAGTATTTTTCCTTACAGTATTCAAGAGAAAAACCACGGCCCAGTATAAAAATAGCATTACTCGGTGCTAAAAGCTCACGATACCAAAACCTAGATTTAATACCCAATTTAATTGCAGTTTCAACATCTTCCAGAAACATCTTTCTGGTCAAGGTAATCTGTCACTGTGGACACTCTACAGCCCCCAGAGAAAGAAGAGACCTACTTGATAAAAACTTATCCCCTTCTCTTCCCAGAAAGAGAAAGAAAAGGGGTCCTGGCCCAAAAATAATTCTTTAAAAAAAAAAAAAACGTTGTTAATAGCTCTCTAGCCCCACCCTTCTTCCTACAAAAACCTTCCACTTTGTATAGCTGCTGGGAGCAGCTTCCAGTTGCTAGGTGGTATGCTGTCCAAGTCATGAATTGGCTTAATAAAGCCAATTATACCTGCAAATTTACGCCTTGAATTCTGTTAACAATGGCAATCTAGATGACCTAAAAAAGGGTGGAAAATCTAAGACCACATCCTCAGCTTTTAAAAAGTCATTAGTTCACTAAAATATGCAAGTTTCTCCAGTATGTCATGAAATCAAATCTAAACAAATAGAGAAAGAAAAATAGGGACAGAGTGAGTTAATAAATGTAACAGTTTTTCCTCCCTTCTCAGCTCCACAGCCCCATCCCTCAAGGAAAATGAGGAAAGAAGACGAAATAACTTAGGAATCATAAAACTGAAAAGCTCAGAAGCTTTCTGAGACACAATATGAAATTAAAACAAGAATATCAAGTATAAAGAGTTTGGCCAAGTCCTGGGGGTTTGACTTCTATTATTAAAAACTTGATATTCAGGGACGAGATGAAAAGCAAAAAATATATGTATTGCAGCAAAATATCTTAGATCTATGTCAAAGTTTTAAGGCCTAGATATTTTGGGGCTAGAACAATGACAGCAAAACCTACTTGTTTGTAAAAGACAAAATGTAACTCACCTTTTGTGTCCTCAACCATATCCAGTTTAAGTGCCTTTGTTCCATCAAAGCAAAAAGCCCTAATGGAATTCAGCCCTAATAATAAGGCATTCTGCTTTATTTTTTTCACTTTGTTAGATATTTTGTCCAGTGCTATTACTTCTCCCTAAGCAAACAAAATATATAAAGTGTAAATGCAAAGCAATTGTGAAAATTATTAAAAACTAGGAAAACTATGGAAAATTATGGTCTTCCCCACTTTTCTCATACCCCTACTTTTAAAGTTGAATTCATTAATCAAATGTATATGGAATTTATATTAAATATTTATTAAGTCTTTCCTTTAAAAAAACAAAATCTTCTTGCCAGATAATTTTCTTATAACACTCGACTACTTTTAATTAACTAAACTCAAAACCAAAAATAGTGTATGCAATCCTTTAAAGAAACCGAAGCACATCCACTGGAGTCAAACGTTAAATCACCAATTTGATGCACCTGCTCACCTCTGGAGGCGCAGGATCTAATGTCCTGAGACATCTGCCTCCTGCTGCTTTAAGATACACACAAATATCACTTACAAAATCAATCCTTATCTCAACATTTTCTAAGCTACAACTAAAGACAGAAAAGTATTAAGTGTATATCACACAGCAAATGTTCTAGACTGGTACAAAATGTAGTTCAAAAATAATTTTAAATGCTAATACTTCAGTTAAGTCAAAACTGATAAAAATAGGAGGTCCTTTTTACAAATGTATTGTGATATTCATAGGATATTTTAAAACATATTATGAAATGATATTGCGGAGATGGTGAAATTAACCCTTCAATGTATTTTCTTGCTTTGCTCCCTTTCTATACACTGCCTTTGCATGACACAGGCATCAGATGCATAGACTACAGAACCAGGAATTTGGTGATGCTGTTCTGAAATGTGACGCCAGGTTTAATGGTAGACATAGCTCCAATAATTACTTTGACAAACAGAAAAAACATTTCAAGTGAGATGAACTGAAAAAAGTAGGCAAAAACAACTGGAATAAGACTCGAATGTACTGCAGTGGAGTAGTAACTCCACTGGCTGAAAACAGTTTTTATTACAAATGTACGGACAGGAGGGTAAACTTACACAAGATATAACTATCAAAATAAATCAACAATAAATCAAAAGCAGCAACAAAATCTAGAATTCATTCTGGCTCAAATATCTCATATTATGGTTGTTCATTTGTATATTGCTGGCCCACTGGGAGAGACTGCCTAATTTTCAGTTCAATTCCCCACATAGCCTCATCCTTTGCCATTTACTTTGCAATACCCTGCCATTCTGACTCAGGCTCACCTATGTGACTTGCATTGGCCAATGGGATGAGAGTAAATGTGATGCAAAGAGAGACATGAAAAGCACTTGCCCTACTTTGCCCTGAGTCAATCAAGGTTAATCCTCAATGTTTTCCCTCAACTCAGCTAGCTTCCTGTTCCTAGCAGAAGGATAAGAAATACATGGACCAGAGGCAGGGCACCCTAGTGGTCTCAGCTAAGGTCACTTTAGATAAGCCAACATCAACCAAAACCAAGTGAATGAGCCCACCCAAGATCATCAGAACCCCTAGCTAATGCACTGTGGATAAGGTGTACAAGCAAGCCTAGCAGAGATTGGCTGAATCCCAGACTCCAGGGCCAAATACGAGTTTAGTTATATGATGCAAAGGCTTTGTGGTTGTTTTTATGTGGCAGTATAAAACCAAGATAATACAGGAACAACGATGACATCCAGACTCTATCTGGAAAGACTTCTTACTAGAGAGAATAAAATTTCTATGAAGAAACACCTCTAAGCAAACAGATTAAATATGACACTATAAATAAAAGGGGACAAAAATTATTTTTCTTAGTTACTTAAGGTTACTCACTGAGGTTAACCTTGTGTTACTGCAAGAGAGTACATGTGTGCACATATACGAGGGGGGACCCCCCAAAATGGAATTATCCTCTGGAGGGCAGGCCCCTTGTAGTACAGGCTTCCCCCATTAGGGAAGTGCTCTAGGAACCCATCTGTATCAGTGCACCAGACGGCGGTGTTATGAGAGGCTGCGTTTGGCCTCAGTGAAATTTTTTTGAAGACTCTTTTAACACATTTGCCCATTTCATGATGGGGGATTCACGAGTGCACCTGCCCACACTGCACTGAGTGTTCAGCAGTTTTTCACCAAACACAGCATGATCCCCGTGCCTCACCCTCCCTATTCACCCGATTTTGCTCCAAAGGACGTTTTTGTGTCCCCGGATGAAAAAAGTCCTCAAAGGGGAACATCGTGCCAATGTGGAAGAAGTGAAACAAAAAATGGCACAGACACTGATGGCAGGCATCAAAAAGGCATCAAAACTGATGAGTTCAAAAACTGTTTTGAGCAGTGGAAAATAAGTCTCAATATGTGTACTGCATCAAATGGAGAGTATTTTGAAGGTGACTGAAGTTTAAACATGTAAGGATAAATAGACAACTTTTTATAAATAAATTCCAGGATTTTGGGGGGTCTCTCCTCGTATATATGCACACAACACATATATATAGTGCTCATATACTTGTATATTCATAGCATATGTCTTCAAACACACATATAGTGCTGAAACAGATTTAACCCTTTAGTGACTTCAGTAAAAATATATTTTCATACTTATATATGTTTTATCCCCTTGCTGTGACATTTTAATGTTTCAGAATGGTGTTCAAGTTAAATACTAATGTGTAAGTACAAGGTGGGGAAAAAGTAGTTTTATAGTTGTGTGTACATGAAACAGTTTATTATTGTATTATTTACAATTATTGTGTTATTTTCCACACAAACAACTGTAAATCTACTTTTGTCCCATCTTATGTGTGAATTTTCATCAGAAGTCTTCATGAGTAATTAAACTTTGCACTAATGAAAGAGAAAAGCTACAATTTCATCTTGACACAATAAATGTTCCTACTATTTTCCGTGGAACATTGCTGTACATCATATCATTGTCCAATGAATCATTAAACACACATCAAAAATGGGTCAACTTCTGGTCAAGAATGGGGAATATGCAAATGTTCCCTTCCTCCCACGACAAAACAATTCTATAAATGCATTAGCAAATTTGGAATTCCAGAAGGCCTTGAGGTCATTCTTTATAAGTGGTGATTGTTTACAAGCTTAATATGTGACAACTGACATCACTGAGCAGTCTCCCCTTTGGCTGCATCTGAAATAGATCAGATCATGAATGCCTGTATAATGTTTCCTAAGTTACATGTAGTTCCACGGTCATCACTGAAATGTGTAGCACATCGACAGTTTGTGAATACAATCTCACCTCATCGTGCATTAGGGCTGCGATGTGCGTTGTTTTGCCTCCAGGTGCTGCACACAAATCTAGAATCTTCTCTCCAGGTTGAGGATCCAGAACGTGAGCTACTACAGCAGATGGCAAATTCTATAAAGGAAAAAAAAATCAATTATCAATGATTCTAAATCAATTTAAATTTCAGCCTCAGAGAACGTAAAGAAACCTTTGGAGGTAATCCAGTACGTTATCTTCTGCCAAGAGAACATATTTTGTAACTTAAATGGTGTCAGGAAATTCTCCATTTCCTAGAGTAGTCCTATAATCTGATAGGACATTGACACATACAATGCATTTCTCCAATCAATCCAGCAATAAAGGCATATTGTCCTTTCTATATTTTTATTGTATTTTTTCCACCACCATTTATCACCCTTATATCCTCTTCCCCCTTTACCCACGCCCCCTCTTTTCTCCCTTCAGTGGTTCTCAATATTTTGGAGGCCAGAGATCACATAGAAATATGAGAAAGCTCTGGATCTTTCCCCCCAAAAAATGTATAAAAAATTGCAATTTCAAGTGCTTCATCATCTAACTCTCAATTAAAAATCCCAGTTTTAGGTTACCAATACCACTGAGAGGCACATTTGGGTTCCTATTTTCCCCCTACTACCCTATTTTGGTAGAAGAAAAATAAAGTGTAAAAAAATCTTAGCCATTTCTGATAGACATCTGGAAAAATATGAGATTCTACAACCTGAATATACCTGTCTACAGCAGTAAGTTATATTAAATTACTATTAGTATTACTTACATACAGACAGTTACTATAGGATGCCAGCTTTAAATAATACAGAATAAGAACACAAAATTATATATTTTTAAAAATTGGCAAGAAAAAAGTAAAGACTAACAAGCACAAGGCTATTTAAAGTTTAAAGGTTTCAATTCATTCTTATACCAAAACATTTACATTTCAAGAACTGTGAGAAGATTACAACACTCTCAAGTGAACCCAAGATCACCAGTCCAAAACAACATCGATGGTGAGAAAGGGGACACCCACAAACAAACCGTGCCCCCCAGCTCCGCCCCCAGCCCTGGATATAGGAAGCAGTCAAATCAATGAAAACAACGGAGGTACCTGAAAAGCAATCCCTCAACAGTAAACACTAAGAAGAGCTTCACCTGTCAGAGACAGTTTCTCTCAATAGTCTGGTCTATTCAAAAAAATTTTTTTAATTAAACTCTAATATGAACCACTAAAACATACATGTAGCTAATAGAAATTCTTCATCTTACAGACTGGTTATGCTTGACTTCTAATAGAAATATGATTACTATATTGGTCAAAGATGACAGAAATCTTTACTGAAATGTAAGTAGCACATTAAAATCCTTCTGGTCCTGCAATAAGTAAAAATTATAAAATGGTCTAGGTAAAGATGCTTCACTAAGTATATAGATGATGACAGTTTTTTCCCAACCAATTTAGTCTACCACCTTTCTCTGCAGTATTTCTCAATCCTGGCTACACAAGAGAATCTCTTAGTGAGGTTTGTTTTTTTAATGCTCAGAAACAAATCAATCATAAAATTCATATGGGACCACAGAAGTCCCCCAATAGCAAAAGCAATGTTTAGAAAGAAGAACAAAGGTAGAGGCACCACACTCTCAGATTTCAAACTCTATTACAAAGTTTCAGTGGTTAAAACAATGGTACTGGCATAAAAACAGGCACAGAACAATGAAACATAATAGAGAGCCCAGAAATAAATTCACGCATATAGACAAAGGATCCAAGAACACACAATGGGAAAGGATAGTCTCTTCAATAAATGGGTTTGGGAACACTGAACAGACACATGTAGAAGAATGAAACTGGACCACCATCTTATACCATATTCAAACCCACTCAAAATGGATCAAAGACTCCAATGCAAGACCTTAAACCATAAAACTCCTAGAAGAAAACAAGAACAGTAAGCTCTCTGACATAGGTCACAGCAATGACTTTTTTTTTGAAACTGACACCCAAAATAAAAGCAACCAAAGAAAGACAAGTGAGACTACATCAAGCTGAAAAGCTTCTGGAGATTCCCAGTCAAGATGGCAGAGTAGGTAAACACTGCGTTCACCTCCTCCCACATCAAAATCACGACTAAATTACAGAACAATTCTCTGAAGATTAGCTAAACAGAACCCCTATAACTGAGACAAAGATGAAGGCACACTGAGACTGGTAGGAGGAGAGGAGAGACTGGAACAGGCTGGTCCCATGTCCATGTGTATGGATAAAAATTGGGAGGAGGATCTCAGCTTCAGAGGTTTCCTCTGAGGAGTGAGGGGTCCCCAGTCCCTGCATCAGGCTCCCAGGCCAGGTGTCCAGTGCTAGGAAGAGAAGTCACCATAATTTCTGGCTGTGTAAACCAGTGGGATTGTGCCTGAAGGAGAGGAAGGGCTTCTGGAGTCTCAGATCATGTAGATCTTAAAGGGCCAGCACACAGACTCACAAACTCAGTCTGAGCCCCAGTGCAGAGGCAACAGTTCAAAAAGCGCCAAGGACACATGGAGAGGAACTGAATTGCCTGGCTTCAGGGCAAGGGCTGGAGGGGCAGCTCTGTCTGGGAATGCAGTGGTGGCAGGCACAACTGTTCCTTTTTTAAGCCCTCCCCTGATACAATCAGTAAGTACAGGCTGAAGTGCTGGCAGGTGCCTTGCTCCTTTGTTGAGCCCTTCTCCCACCCAACTGCAAAGCAAAGCAGGCTGCAAATCTGAAGGATCCATCAACTTGGGTAACACCTCTGATCTTCAGTATCTTCTTCTTATATTGGGAGTAATAATAACAACAGTGATAATAATGCCACCTAACCAGATTGTAACAAGTCAGTTAATGTACACACAAGTACTTATAAACCAAACAAGGCAGAACAAATTACGTGTTATAGCTTCACAATTAATGACCATCTGACAAAAATCTTAATAGTAAACCATTTGAATCTTACTCCAGGTTACCAATGAACACACACACACACACATATATATATCACAAATGCATGTATTATTTATAGATTAACATTTTGAGATGGAAAGCAACAATTATAAAAAGCTTTAATATTAAAGCACATGGGCAAAAAGGGTAAAAGGGTAGTCAATCAGTTGACAGGGAAAAAAGGATGCTTACAAAGTTGTTTCTTACTGCTTAATGAAAGGTGGATCAGAAAATTTATAAATAGACCACAAAAATATGTTAATAGAAGTACAAAAAACACCCTTAGATTTCAAATAATGCACTGTAGTATGTTGCAATGTTAGTAAATATTTTACTTTCACAATTACCTGTAAAAATAAGTAGCTGGGCAGTACATTGTCAAATGAAGGGCTGATATATAATGGTTCTGTCATTCGTATGCCTATACCTCTGAAAAGTAGGAAATCTAATGTTAATCTGGATGAATTACACTGTGTATACAAATTCCACTTCTAAGAACAAACACAACATATTCAACACCAAAATAGTCAGAATATTCCAGTGAATTGTTTCTGAATGTTTACCTGCAATAAAAGGCCATTAGGATACCTAAAAAGGATAGTTACATCAGCTTTCACTTGGGTACAAATAAGTAGAATAAAAAGCAAAGAACTCCTGATACCCCACCCCTTTGACAGTCTGCTTCACACCTCACCTACTAGCACAAGCATATCCAACTGTACAGTATTTAACTTAACATCATAAAGACTAATTTAAACCAATTACTGCTCAGGTATGGAATTACATGTTTCTTTTGAAACTGTTTTTGTAATCTGTATCTCCATATAATAATACAAAGTACAAGATCTCCTAG
>PVKM010018253.1:0-25201 GCA_004027735.1 Carollia perspicillata
TCATATGGTATTTGTCTTTCACTGTCTGACTTATTTCACTAGCGTAATGTTCTCCAGTTATGAAGGGTAGGAGCTCCCTCTTTATTTCTGCTGCATAGTATTCCATTGAGTAAATGTATCATAGTTTTTTGATCCATTCACTTACTGATGGACACTTAGGTTGCTTCCAGCACTTGTCTATTGTAAATTGTGCTGCTATGAACATTGGGGTGTATAGATTCTTTTGGGTTTCAGGGTTCTTAGGATAGAATCCTAGCAGTGGAATTGCTGCGTCAAAAGGCAGTTCCATTTTTAGTTTTCTGAGGAAATTCCATACTGTTTTCCCCAGTGGCTACACCAGTCTGCATTCCCACCAATAGTGGACTAGGGTTCCCTTTTCTCTACAACCTTGCCAGCACCTATTATTTGTTGATTTGTGTATCATGGCCATTCTGAACTGTGTGAAGTGGTATCTCATTGTGGTTTAATTTGCATCTCTCTGATGACTAGTGATGCTGAGCATCCCTTTATATGTCTTTGGGCTCTCTGTAGGTCCTCCTTGGATAAGTGGTTGTTCCTGTCCTTTGCCCACTTTCTAATTGGATTGTTTGTCTTCCCGGAGTGGAATCCTGTCAGTTCTTTACATGTTTTGGAGATCAGACCATTGTCTGAGGTATCATTGGCAAATATATTTTCCTATACAGTTGATTCCCTTTCATTTTCATGATGTTTTCTTTAGCTGTGCAGAAGCTTTTACTTTTGAAGAAGTCCCATTTGTTTATTGTTTCCTTTATGTCCCTTGCTCTAGGAGACATATTGGTGAACATATTGCTGTGTGGAATATCTGAGATTTTCATGCCTGTGTTCTCCTCTAGGACTTTTATGGTATCATGACTTATATTTAGGTAAGTCTTGTATTCATTTTGAGTTCATTTTTGTGCATGGTGTAAGTTGGTGGTCAATTTCATTTTTTTGCATGTAGCTCTCCAGATCTTCCAACACCATCTGTTCAAGAGGCCATTTTTACTTTATTTTATGTTGCTGCCCCCTTTACCAAATATTAATTGACCATAGAGACATGGTTTATTTCTGGGCCCTCTATTCTGTTCCATTGATCTACGTGTCTGTCCTTATGCCAGTACCAGACTATTTTGATTATAGTGGCCTTGTAATATAATTTTATGTTGGGTATTGTGATCTCTCCTACTTTGTTATTCTCTCTCAAAATTGTGAGGCGATTTGGGTTTGTTTATGGTTGCATATAAATTTTTGAAATGTTTGTTCTGGATCTGTGAAATATGTTATTGGTATTTTAATAGGGATATTGTTGAATCTCTACATCGCTTTGTGTGGTATGAGCATTTCGATGATGTTTATTCTTCCAATCCATGCACATGGTATATGCTTTTATAGCTATACAGGCCTACCCAAAAAAGATAGAAAGATTTCAAGTAAACAACCTAACCCTACATCTACAAGAACTGGAAGAACAACAGCAAGCAAAGCCCAGAGGGAGTAGAAGGACAAAATAACCAAGATCAGAGTAGAATTAAATGACATAGAGACTAAAACAACCATTCAACAGATGAATAAATCCAGAAGCTGGTTCTTTGAAAAGATCAACAAAACCCACAAGCCTTTAACTATACTCATCAAGAAAGAAAGAGAGAGGACCCAAATAAATAAAATCAGAAATGAAAGAGAGATTACAATGGATACCATGGAAATAAAAAGAATTGTAAGAAATTACTATGAACAAGTCTCAGCCAAGAAGTTTGAAAACCTGGGTGAAATGTTTTCAAGCATTTATTAAGTGGATAAATAACTTTAAATTTGATGCACTTTATTTTCAGTGAGATGAAAAATAGTTTTCATCGATTTTTTTGTACTTTTAATAGCCTCTCCTACCATATTTTCATCAAAAATCTTACACAGATATCAAGCTAAAATATGTCACTATGGCCAAGATGAAGCAGTACAATTATATTCTTCTTGAATTGGTGCATGGGCTTCTACACTCATACACTGTTTGTTCCTCCTGTTGCAGAAATTTTCATAAAGTTCTCCAGCAGCCTTGTCAAGGAATTTCATTGTTTTCTTTTTAAGAGCAAAGTATTAATAACACTACACAGTTCCTTTAACTGTAGGGGGAAAGAAAGGCAAAGATTCTAGATTTCCAACACTCTTTTTTTAAAGTAGTCAAGTATTGCTTACTTTTAGTGGACTTCCCTCTCTCTGTGTTTGGTGCTTCTAAAAAAATGAAGATAAATGGTACCTCCAGCAATTATTCATGTATAGTTATACTGCATGATATATGTGTAGGTTTCATCCCTTTACTTCATGTAAATGAAGAACAACATCCCTATAAATTGGATACTGACTTTGAGATGGGAACATCCCAGTGAGCATACTAGCATCAAATGTTATCCCAAGCAAGAATACTATATTTAAGTCAAAAGCATACCCAAAGCATATATTTGTTTTATGAAATACAAAATTACAAAAAGGCATATAGATAAGTAGGTGAATAAATGAATGAATGAACGAATGAATGAAAGTTGAGAGGATATGAGGAATGGATCAGCAGTATATAATTGGGAATGCTGGGCTCACTCATGAATCACTTTTTTTTTCCTGTACCTAGACCTAGGCTCAGAGCCATTATTTTTTTTACTTTTTTATTGTTTAAGTACAGTTGTCTCCATTCCCCCCCACCACTCTCCCCCACTCCAGCAATCCCCACATCTACCAATTTCTTAAAAAAAGATTTTTTAAAATTATTTTTAGACAGAGGGGAAGAGAAGGAGAAAGAGAGGGAGAGAAACGTCAATGTGTGGTTGTCTTTTGTGCACCCCCTACTGGGGACCTGGCCCACAACTCAGGCAAGTGCCCTGACTGGGAATTGAACCAGCAACCTTTTGATTTGTAGTCTCATACTGAATCCATTGAGCTACACCAGCCAGGGCACAACTACCACTTTTTAAAAGAATTTCTTGAATGTCTTAAATGTCTTAAATTGTTTTGTGTATCTGTCAAGAATACTGTTTTTGTGCCTTTATTGCACTTGGTGAATTTTGTTGTTGTATGTAAAAAAGCATAGTAAACTTTTTTAAAAAAACGTGATTTATTTACATTGAGAATTGGGAAAACATGTAAGAAAGGTTTAGGATGGGCACTTTTAGACTGTAAATTGAAAAAAATATTAAGGAAGAAAAAAAAGTCTTTAAAATACTAAGGGTTTAGGATGGACATTTTTAGACCGTTAATTGAAAAAAAAAATCATTAAGCGAGAAAAAATAGAAGTCTAAAAAAATGCAGTGGTCCTTGGAAGGAGGAGACCAAGAACTGTCAGTCTCACTTCTGTGAAGTTTCAGCTGAGGAGTGCCTATTTGGTCAGTCAATAACACTGGACTGACCAAAAGGCTATTCATATTTTCCTTTAATTATCATTTTGGGTTGACAGTTAAGTTTCTCTCCTTTTTTAAAAAAGAGTTCTGTTTACAGGTCATAAAAATATGGATATGGCAGACTCTATTTGATACAATGTTATTGCAGAGTTTATCATTTAAGTTTATGCCTCAAAACCACAACCTATAACTGATCAACTTATTGAAAACTGGTAAATCATATTTTTGCCCAAATAATATTCATTGAATGTCTACTGGACACTGAGAAGGCAAGTACCACTTGCTTTTCATAAGATGAACTTATTTATCAATTCAAGGAACTTGGAAACATCTCAGAGAGATGCTTTAAAATAGTTCGCTTTAATTTTAAGTATATCTTATAAAGAAGTTTTATAGAATGCACTATCCCTAGATGGCAAACTACATCTGTGCTTTGCATTTCTATGAAAAATAGTCCACTTTGAGTGCTATGCAGTGTACTAAGTTATTTTTATGTAATATTTCCAGCAATGTCCACGATGTTCCTAAGAGATAGCAACTATGAGCTTTGTTATTTTAAAGAGTAGGAAACTAAAGCTTAGAATAGTTAAGTGACTTTCTCAAGGTTGCACAATTTTTAAGTGCCAAATGTAGGATTTACTCAGCACTTGCCTGTCACTAAAATTCATGTTCAATGATTTTATCATGAGTCTGTATATGAAAGAGCATATTCCGATATGTTCACAAATGACAACTATATTCAATACTTCGGGTATTTCAAAATTAATTCATTTATTCATTCAACAAGTATTTTGAACATATCTTCCACACAGGGCATGTATTGGTATATAATTATGAATAAGTTACAAAGCATAACAGTGTGAAACATGCCGGAATCATCATATAGATATATGTAGAGGTTGCACATGGATTCGGGGGAGGGGCTGCATTTGCAGGAACATCTGGAGAAGACAACCTGGAATCACTTTATCTGTTATTCTAATGCCAGTGGTGAAAAATGCCACCTTCCCTTTAAGACATTGAAGCCTTTTCCATTGTGCAGAGTCTTGTACTTCTCCAAGTGACTACATGGGGGGCATTGAAGTGGTGAACAACTCTCTATGGCCTGCTTTCTCTTTCCGAAACTGCTATTCACATCTCTAGGGCTGAGGTTTCTACTGAACTGTTTTTTTTTTGTCATGATTAACTATGATTCAACTTGACTTGCTTTGCTCTTCTAGTCCAGGTTATATCGGGCATAAAAACCATATCAAATTTGCTGTTATGAGGAAGTAAAATATCACACATGTAAAACTGAGGCCATGAAAACATATGTGACAATATCCAGCTGGTTTAAAAAGTAAGCTTGAGCAGCATGAAAGGAAAGTGTGTATCTGGAAGATCCTGTCAGAGAAAGAACTGTCACTGACAAGGAGTTTACTTCAGGTGTTATTATAAATTGATTTACAAATGTGACAACAGGAAAAGAGCATTGATTTCAACCTGCAACCATCTGACAGCCTACTAACACAAACATTTTGGAAAATAGCATGCAACACTCAAGAGCTAATTCTTTCAGGAGTTGAATTTCTGGGGCTGAACTTTGGAGCCTACTGGGAACAGGCTTTCTATAATAACAAATATGTGTGGAAGGCTCTGGTCCAAAGCTATTTTTGCCACCTCTAAACGGGGTATCTGGAACCAGAAGAAGCACACAGCTCTTCTTAAAATTGAAGTTGTTTATGCTCAAGATGAAACAGAATTCTATCTGGGTAAGCAATGTGCTTTTGTGTACAAAGCAAAGAACAACACAGTGACTCCTGGTGGCAAACTGAGCAAAATCAGAGTAACCTGTGTTCATGGAAACAGTGGCACGGTTTGTGCTAAGTTCCAAAGCAACCTTCCTGCTAAAGCCATTGGACACAGAATCCGTGTAATGCTGCAGCCCTCAAGGATTTAAACTTACTGAAAAAGTAAAGAAACAGCCCTGACTGTTGTGGCTTAGTTGGTTGGGGATCCTCTGGCAAGGGGAAGCATTTTGGGTTGGGGTGCATGCTGGGGTTGTGGGTTCAGTCCCTGGTCAAGATGCAAAGGGGAGCCAACTGATGAATGTTTCTTTCACATGTCGATGGTTCTTTTCCTTTCTTTCTCCCTCTCTTCCCTCTCCCTAAAATAAGTAAATAAAATCTTTTTTAAAGAGTAGATAAAAAAGAGCTAATTCTTTTGAAATCTAAACATGTAGGGACCATGTTTTCGTTCACCATGGTATATATGGTGCCTGGTACACAGTAGTCATTTCATGAACTTGTTGCTTGAATACATGCATATTGATTCCTATAGTTCTGTTAGCACTTATCTCAGTATTTTTATATCCTTATCAGTCTTTTGCACTAAACTGGAGCTCCTTGAAAGCAGAATTAGTCTTAACAGATATATATGTCTTCTGAGTCTAGTTGATAAGGGATGCTCAACCGTTGCTTATTAAATGAATTAGTTCAATCTATATGGTACAACATTGCTCAGCTCCCACAATACAACCTCCACATATATTTCCCTTGAATGACTATATGGGAAGAGAGGCAGGATCCCAGGATCCACTTGAAAGTAGTTTTATTTTTGTACATCTGGAGAGATTTTTTGCTACTCTGAATTTTTACTGTACATTTTTGTTTGTGTTCTCACGCCTATGTTGTTAGTTACTTCCATGTTGACTGGCCCATACACAACACTCGAAATTTTAATCCCACTCCAGCCCAACCGCAGCATCTGTCCGAACATAGGACAGGTCTTGGTGCAGCAGAGCTGCTAGGATTCAGTGGTATTGTCCTTAGCAAACAAAAATTCAAGATAACGTAGTTGACCACACTAGACTAGAAAGCAAAATAATCAGTTGGGAAGTTTATTAAAATGCACTAATATTTAGAAAGTTTGAAATGAGATTAAGCCACATTTTGATTTAAACTATAGGCTTTACTGAGAAGTCTGCATTTTAACAATCATGCTAGGAAGGTGTTTTCACACATGCATGTCCAGATCCTAAGAGTCGAACATTCAGAAAGGATGTTTCATGCATCCTTGCACTGTCAGTGCCTAGACCTAACACGTAATTGGTGTGAACATCCACTCTCTTAAAATGTAGATGTCTATGTTCCCTAGAGAACTGTTTTCTCATGAACTGTCTTTTTTTGTTAACCTTTTTCTGCCTTCAAATTTATTTCTTATTACTTCTTATGTGAGTCTATGTACTAGCCTCAATAGGAATTCAGTCTCTTGATTTATATTTAATGAGAGCCTTTTTTATACCATTAACAAATTCCCCTATCACTTAAGATATCTAAATTGTTTATTAAGAACCGGCTTAGATGAGAACAATTTAAGGAAAGCCCTAGAGCCGCTGGGACCCAGTCCAGATTGCTTAGTGACAAATGAATATATGTTGAATTCACTACTTTGCAAACCTGTAGAAGAATCTAGACCTTGTTCTTCAGACAATGAAATGTCATAAAATTAACTGTGATTGAAAATAGATTTTATTTCAAGTTATATGATTTTATATTAATCTCTCCTAAAACACTTTATTCACTAACATTTTCAAACTTAAAAATTTCTGGAAATCTTCCACCAAGTAGAAGAGAAATTGTAACAACAGTGCTCTCTAAAAAATTTGGAATCAAATAAACAACAAAATGTCAGTTTCACCTTACAAATGACTATGTTTTAATATTATACATTTTTTTATGCTGCTATTATAAAATTTAAACAACTTTTTGCCATCTGAAAATCCTTTTTTATTAAGTGCTTGCTCACATCATTTTCTCATTTTTCTGTTGGGTTGTTTTTTTCTTATTGATTTTTAGAATTTTTTTTTTTTGCTGTTATTCTCTTACAGTTGTCCCAATTTTTCTCCCTTTTCTCTCCTCCACGGGCCCACCCCTCAGCTCCCACAATCAATCCCACACCATTTCCATGTCCATGGGTCCTTCACGCATGTTCTTTGACTAGTCCCTTCCCCGTCTTTCCACCATTATCCTCCTCCCACCTCCGCTCTGGCCACTGTCAGTCTGTTCCATGTCTCTGGTCCTATTTTGCTCACTAGTTTATTTTGTTCATTAGATTCCGCTTATAAGTGAGATCATATGGTATTTGTCTTTCACTTAAACTTTTTACAGCATTTTACAATTCTTAACTGCAGGGATGTTCCCTCATAGTACCATGAAAATTTTAATATCTTTACTTAATCAAAAAGTTGGCATACATTTAGGGATTTTTCTAGTTTTTAAGTTATTCTATTTAAATTTCTATCTTTAAAATTATTTTATTTTTATTTTTAAATTAATGTTGTTTTAAAAATTAAACTTTCCATGTGTCCTTTATAGTTGTTCCTGTAAACCCTTCACCCTTTTCCCCCTATTATTCCCTCCCACCTCCCCTCTGGTTACTGTCAGTTTGTTCTTAATTTCAATGTCTACAGTTATATTTTGCTTGCTTGTTTGTTTTGTTGATTATGTTCCACTTAAAGGTGAGTTCATATGGTATCTGTCCCTCACCACCTGGCTTATTTCACTTAGCATATGCTCTCCAATTCCATCCATGCTGTCACAAAGGGCAGGAGCTCCTTCTTTCTTTCTGCTGCATAGTATTCCATTGTGAAAATGTACCACAGTTTTTTGATCCACTCATTTACTGATGGGCACTTAGGTCGCTTCCAGAACTTGGCTATTGTAAATTGTGCTGCTATAAACATTGGGGTGCATAGGTTCTTTTGGATTGGTGTTTCAGGGCTCTTAGGGTATAATCCCAGCAGTAGAATTGCAGGGTCTAAAGGCAGTTCCATTTTTAGTTTTCTGAGGAAATTCCATACTGTTTTCCACAATGGCTGCACCAGTCTGCATTCCCACCAACAGTGCACTAGGGTTCCCTTTTCCCCACAGCCTCTCCAACACTTGTTTGTTGATTTGTTTATGATGGCCATTCTCACTGGTATGAAGTAGTAACTCATTGTGGTTTAAATTTGCATATCTCTGATGGCTAGTGAAGCTGAGCATCTTTTCATATGTCTTCAGGCCCTACATATGTCAAAACCAAGATGGGGTGGAAGCAGGGGAGGGAAGTGGGGATGGGTGGGGTCAGGGGGGAGTGTCTGGGGAGTGCTGTACATCAAATGCAGACAACTGAACTTGAACAACAATAAAATAATTTTTTTAAAAAAAAGACATGGGGTTAACTGTATCTCACTTCAAAAGAGACCTCTATGTGTAACTTTCTCACAATTCTACAAGTAACAAGATTACCACACAATCTAGGAAAACATAAGAGCACACCTTAACAAATATCACTGTGCAAATTATTGTGTCTGTCTTCATGTGCTTCCCAGTATTATCTACAGAGCTGACTGAACCACAAGCTTCCATGCAACTGTAGTTCCAATGACATAAAGAGAAATAACAGCACACCAAGTGCAATGCAGAAATTAATTTCAGTTGTATTCTAAAGCTTCCAATGGAAACTCACACTGCCAACACCTTTGTCTGTCTATTAACATTCTCAGGTGTCGAAGTAACTAGAATTTTATCTTCCAACCCATGCTCAATCCTGTACTCCTGCACTGAACAACCTTAACTAAAAGGCTTTAAATAAACATAAAATAAATAAATAAAAATAAAAATTTTCTATTTTAAATTAGTAATACACAAATGTTCTGTTGCCGTAAAACATTAAAGTAGCACAACAACCTAAAAATATATCTTGGGAAACTTTCCATGTTAGGGCCAACTGAACTATCTCATTTTTAACATTTCTGTGTAATATTTCATGGTAGGCATGAACCATTAATTTATTTAATCATTATCCTATTGATGGTCATGTAATTGAATTTAATTTTTCTCTCATAAAACCAATACTGAATAAATATCCTTTATCACTGATGATTGTACTCACTTGCAGTATTATACTTAGAAGAACTGATAAAAGTTGATGGAGAATATTTGGGTGACATTTTGAATTTTAAGTAACACCGTGAAAGTGTCTCTCCCAGAGACCAGGCCATTTTTTATTATCGACAATATCTGAGTGGTTCTATTTCTTTATACTCCCTAAAAATGTGAACCGTCACACACCTTTTCTCCATTCTGATGAAAATACTATGTTTAATTCCATTCATTTTTCCCCCAATAGTACTAGTGCTATTCACATTTTCATATTATTATTGCCCACTTACAGTGTTTTTTGGTTTATGTAATTTGTCCAATTTTAAATCTTGTTGTCTCTTCTTTTAGATTATTTCTATATGTCCTGGCTATGAGTGTTTTGTTGGTTACTTGTGCTGTAATATTTTCTTTCTATTTCCTAGTTTTTTAATTAGTTGTTATATTGTTCATAGAACAGAAGTTTACACGTTCTTATAATATTTGATCTCATATTTTCTCTTCCTGGTTTCTGCTTTTAGTGTTTCTTATAAATCCCTTTTTGCTCTAAAGTCATTAATATGTCTTTCTGGAATTTATCTAATATTTGTTATAGTTTTGAGTTTTATGTTTCACTCTTTAAACCAACCAGAGGAAATTTTGTGTGTAAGAAAGAAAAGATCTAACTTTTTAAAAAATGATAGGCATTATTCAACTTCTAGTACATCTGTTTCCAACTAACTTGAATGTTTGACACTTTATAAACTAAATACTGTAATATACAGAGTTCTCTTGATATTATCTCTAATTTATACTTGATGTTTATGGAAGTATAGTTCTGCCTTGTTATACTTGTCGACTTGCACGTAGCCTTGGTTCTTGTCTATATTGTGATTTTTGGTGATGAGTTCATGTTCCTTGGAAATTTATTTCCAGCACATTTTTGAGGCCTTGGTTGAAGGTGTATTCCTCTAGAGAGGATTTATATTTTGCCTCTACCAGCTGTTTGTCAAGCTAAATTTATTATAAATTAATATTAAAATTCCTTAGTAGTTTTCAGTTTATAATATTACCAGAAGCAATGGGCTCCATGCCCTGACACCATCTTCCCATAAAGCAATATGTCATTGTTAGGGACAGAGAGTGAAGATATTTAAGCATGAGCCAAAAGTACTGTGACATGATGACAGAAAACAGCTTTGGAGGTGGTATATTAAGCTGTTCTCTAATGTTTATGAAAAACAATGGTCTGACCGGTGTTACTAGAGAATGATCACATATCCAATAATAATTCTGGAGCCATTTAAAATTCTAAGTGCTGAAATATTAGACCAAATAAACTATTAAACGGAATGAGTTTCCTATTGAGTTTGGCAAGACCTGATTTTTTTAAATAGATGATCTTCAAAAAATAGAACAACTGGCCTTTTGTCTTAGGCAATGCAAAGTTCTGTGGTGTTCTTCAAGAGTTCCTGAGACCCTTTGGCTAGGACTTTGTGTACCTCATCTACTATTTCATCAGTTTGCAAGTTGCAAATAAAGAATTCTAACTGTGACATGCAGAATTTATTCATAGAACATTATTTTAGCCCCATCCTCATATTTATAGATGTGGAAAAAAGAGCCAAATATAGAAACATCTAGCTCTTTGTAAATGCAACTCCACAAAGAAAAAGATCCATGCATTATTACTTGGGTTTTCACATTTATTATTAATAAGTTATTCTTTGTATAGTTCATCATGGACTATATATTTTAAAGGGCACGTGAAGCTACATTAACCAGAAGTAAGAAATTATGTTAAAATGGTAAATATTTAGCCTTGTCCCATGTGGCTCAGTTGGTTAGAGCGTTGTCATATAACCAAAGGGTTGTGGGTTCAATTCCTGGTCAGGGCACACACCTAGGTTGCAGGTTCAGTCCTACCTCTGGGCACATATGATCCCTGGTCTGGGTGCTGAAGGGAGGTAACCAATTGGCAACTGATCCATCCTTCTCTCTCACATTGATATTTCTCTCTCTCTCCCTTCCTCTCTCTATAAAAAGCAATGAAAAAATGTCCTCAGGTGATGATAAAAGATAGTCAAATATTTATATAAGATATTCCTAATATTAAATGTCTATAATAAACTGTTATTGATAAAATACACATTTTTAATAAGAGTATTTGGCTTGAAATCAGCAAATACAATGAAAAGCTTTGTATACCTTGAAAACTGAATTTAAAAAATTGCCAATTAGCTAATATACCTAGTGATTTTTTCCCCTCTCCCCATGTCTGGGGAGAGCTAGAGTTTAGTATTGCTCCCTAGAACGTTAGCTTCTTATCATGGTGAAAAACAGCCAAAAAGTCCACTTCTTCAATTTTGTAAACATTGGTTAAATCTGTCAAAAACATTTTAATCAACACTGAAAGCACAAAAATAAAGCCTTCCTTTTTTAGTCAAACCAGCCTTCTTAACCTGGTGACTGAGTATAATTACCCTGAATTTTTACACACCCAGTTTATAACCTAGAGCCCACTTGGGCTCCAGCTTATGGAAATAGAAGAACATTTATTGGAATGCACTGCTAAGCATCAAACATAGAGAAGCATCCCTATTTCCCCCATATTTCTTACTTTCATGATTCATTATTGTGAATGGACCTACCTGGGATGTCCACTCTTTCTCCTATTTATTCCTCCTTCTTACACATCCCTTCTTTCTGCTCTAGCTCACTCCAGATTATGGTTCAAAATCAGTGGAAAAAATAAAAAGGGAAGAAAATCAACACTTTTGTGAAGCGTCTCTGGGCCCAGAGACTGAAGTTGTTACTTCCTATGTGTCTTTCTACTGAAGCATTGTTCATCTTTTAATACTGGTATATTTTTATGTACCTACCTCCTTAAACTATAAGCTACTCAGGACCAGGGTCTGTATCTTTACATACCCTACTCCTCAGTCAAGCAGAGGGGCAGGTCCATAGTGCATGTTCAACAGACATTTGCTGAATTTACAGGTGTTGTTACTGCTTCCCTGTTGTGTTTGTCTCTGACACCAAAAAGCAGTTCTTAAATCATCGTATTCTAGGTGCTTTTCGAAAGCTCCACAGAACTACTTTATTATTTTTCCTTTCTTTTCCTGCCTTTCTTCCTCCATTCCTGTTTTTGATTCTCTTAGTTCTTTTTTCTTCCTTCCTCCCTTTCTCCTCCTCTTTGCCTCTCTCTTCTTTCCATCTTCCCTTTCATTCAAAATCACCGCCTCAAGGTAATGAGTTTTCTTAGTCACGCACTAATCCTTAGTGACTGCATTTTTTTCATCCTTAAACCCAGCTGGGATTGCATCACCCAACACCTGTTAACAGTCTTCTCCAGGGCAGACCTACCGCATTGGTGAGCCTCTAATGTTGCCTTTATTTGGGAATGCTGACGGTCATATGAGCTATGCCAACCTGGATAAACACATGGAATCATGAACTCGATTTAAGATGTGCAGTTCTTGTGTTTCATCTGTGTACTGACTTTCTAACTTTAAACCTATTAGCTAACAATTCTCATGTCCCTTTCCCTGGAATAACCAATTCCTGGTTGGGTTCCCACATATGGGCGCCAAGTCTTCAGCCATCCTCGAGATTCTGCCTAAACACTTTTCCTCCTGTCTGGGCCTGTCCTCTGGAGACCAGAATAGAGGAACAAATACCCCAGATGTATAGGACACATACTGAGAATGAGGGGAGGTGGAGTTCTATACACTTCATATGGGTGGCAGTGGTAAGGTATGAGGGTTTTACTGACAGACATCTTTCCTCTGCTTCAAGTAACTGCAGAGAAACTAGCAACATAATTGCTCCAATCATGGGTCTTGGCATCACCAAGGAAGGATTCCGCCTCAAATCTTCCTGGATGTATGTGTCTTGAACACATTAAAAATATGACTTTGTATGCTTTGAAGGATAAAGGTAAAGACAAAATATTTTATCCAAGTCTTTGCTTACAAGTCATCTTTCTGTTGTGGCTAATCATGACCATCCTAATTAAAACTGCAAACCTCTGCCATGCCTCATCCTCTCTATCCTAGTCTATAGTTTCTGTAACACTTACTACCTTCGGAGATGTATTTTGCTTCTTTGCTATTTTTATTGTTCATGGTGTGTTTCTCCTGTTTGGAATTCAAGCTGCACATGGGTAGGGTTTTTTTTTTTCTCTTTTGTCTCCTTTATTCATTGATGTCTAAAAGCACCTAGAATAGTACTTGGCACATATAGGCACTTAATAAATACTTGCTGAATGAATGAATGGACAAGTGAAAACAACACATCAAAAATATCCTCTAGGGATAGCTATACATTTCTGATTTTACAGGTAGACTCTTTAAAAATAATATTTAGTTCTTTCCAACTGCAAGGAAGTAAAATAAATGAATGGCTTTCAAGAGGAATATTTATATTCATTTTTCTCTTTCTTTGATGATAGCATGTTTTAAAATTAAGTATGACAACACACAAGCTCAAAATGAGTTCCTGGGACTTTGAATATTAATCATGGAAATGTTCCAGCATTCCAAGGTGCTGATTTTCAGAACCATGTGAAAGGTCTGATGAATAGACCTTTCATTACGATTTCCTCAGAATAGCAAACTCCCAGCTGCCCCTTCCAGTAGAGTCCATGATTTAACTCTGGAATTTGTTTTGACTCATTGACTATAAAAGCGATTAACGGAACATGTGGGAATCATTGAAAAGCTGCAGGTAAAAGCCACTTGGAGAAAGAGAGAAAAACACCCCTAACCTGAGAAAGCAGATCAAGCAGATCAAGCAGATCAAGCAGTTTTGATACAACAAAAGGACTCTTCATTTTGTAAAGGCTGTCGCCTCAGGATTATTTAAAATATAAAATTATTTAAAATATTTTTACTAATGCAATATCTCCTGTGTGAATTAAAATCATGTGGCTGTTTCATATGAGAGTGTCCAGGGCATGAAAGAGAAATACAGACGGCTAAGGAAGTGAGTCTGGGAGCAGAAGCCAGTGTTGGGAGGCTGGGGTGCATGGTGGTGTGACCGGGGATTATGTCTTAAAGCCTGTCCTCTGAGCCTCATTAGAGAGAACAAACCAGTCACAGCAGAAGCAATGGAGCCGATGGCCTTCGCCGGAGCTATTCTGTGACTAAATGTGTGATTTATTTATGTTTCCCAATGAAGCCTTTTTTTTTTTTTATTAAGGGAATGGTTCTGTTAATTTTAAAGTATCCAATGACTGCATTTCATTTAACTTTTATTGACCTTAAGTATTCAAAGAATAGTTTGCTTACTGACCTGAGAGGATTCATATTTCCAGGAAAATTAAGTTTCAGAAAAGATGTTATGGAAAATGCATAGCCTCACAGTAGACATTGCTATTCCTATGATAACATCGTTGTTTTTCAGCACGTTTTTAAGGGAACACAAGTAATATTATTTTTTCTTAATTTTATTACTAAGAAATGCTAGAGAAGAGATCATCACCAGCTCTTGAAGGTAATCTTTTCAATATGTGTATTATTGCTACTTATTTATTCTGCTCACATGAATTCTTGGCACATTTATTGATGCATATTTAATAAAAACAAATTTTCAGGGAAAGAATAACATAAAATGAATAACTAGCATCTGGATCCTTTCCTATGAAGAGGGCAAATGACAAACTCCTTGGAGAAATGACATTTGCTAATACTGTGCTGTCCAGAGCAGTGACTATTTACAATTAAGGAAAATTCAATAAAATTATCAATTAAGGTGCTGAGATACACTAGCAACTTTTCAAGGGCTGAATAGTCACTAGTGGTTACCACATTGAACAGCAAGCATATGGGATATTTCTATATCACACAAAGCATTATTCTAAAATGCTAATTTTAAGTGAAAATAAGATGTAAATAGCAATTAGACACATACAAACACACATACTGCACATACACCAATTATTTTAGAAACATTAATGACCAAAAGGATCCCACCACTTGAACGGAAGTAGAAAATTAAAGAAGAACAGAACCCTCAGTTTGTTTTGTAAAATCTGCCAGAGAAGATGAATAGCCATTATAAGGATAAAGAGTGAATTTAGATTTAATGGAGCAGAATAAAAAGAGAAATATAGCAGGTAATTTCTAAGGTTTATTACAAAAGTTTTAAAAGAGTAACTTTGAATGTATATTTTACCTGTTAGTATTTTACACTTTGATGACCTAGAAGATTAATATTAAAATTATGGTTGAGAGAATAAAAGTGCAAAGCAGGCAATAGTTGTATTAAAAAATCCCAAGTAATTTAAACTTGAAGAACATTACCCAATCACCTGTGTTATTTGAAGCATCCTTTGACCCAAAATTTTTTAGCAGAAAAAAATAGATTTTTACTCCACATACAGGTACAGCAAACTATACAAATCAGTACCTAAGACCCTGAATAGTCCCTTTCCAATTTACTGGTTTTACAATAGCTGAAGGAAATTCCATAGATCAGATTTTTGTATAACTACAATGCAGTAGTCAAAACCATTTACATGGATTTATTGCTTTATCTCTCACATCTATCACATCACTCAGATTTGTATAACTCTGGATTTGTCATGCTTGGCTTTTAATTTCCAGTGAGCCAAGTCTTCTTAGAATCTCTGAAACAACTAACCACTAGACCACATTCCCAAGAAAATGTGGGCATAATGCACCAACAAGCACAGGAAGCCCCTTGACTTACTTGATACCAATACATCAGTGAAGAAAGTTGAACAGATCTAATCTGGGTGGGTGGTGAGAACAATTAACCCCCACTTAGGAGTGGAATTTAGGAGTGGGTCATCAGGCCCAGGAAGGAACCTGGGGGAATGCTGGTGCCTCTGTGTGCTGCTACCCGGGACCTGTGATGGGATTAGCAATTTACATAGATTTGATTAATTTCTAAAAATGCAGACCATTAGGGAGCTATGTTTCATAATCTATTGTAAGTTATTTTTTAAAATTCTACTCTTTATGAAAATTAATACTGCCTTCAAGTATGAAACTCGTGAGGCTAATTAAAATGTTTAATATGTGAAGCTATCAATTCTGAAAGCACAGATTCAGGCAGAAACCCAAATAGTCCTGATTGCAACGTCAAAGTGAGGAGATTTTTGTAATAAAAAGCATAGGAATAATTATACAAAAAGAAGAACCAATTTCCTATTAGTGTGCTGATACACTGCACTACTCTTGGCTATACATGACCAGCTACTGATTCTAGCTTCAGATAGGAGGTTCATAATCGTCAGCCCTTGTGACCAGGAGGTTTGCTTTCCTGCTGTTTTTACAAACAATTATTTATGAACAACTGTGGCTTGGCACAGTCCAAAAGTTCAAGGACAAGACAAGCATTGCGGTTCCTCTGGCATGGCTGCTCTGGCTCCATTTTTAAATGGCTCCATTTATGTCTTTTACCACACTGCTCTGTCCATCCTTAGTGCAATTTAGCATTCCTGTGGTTTGAAGTTTAGCTCTTGATATTTTCAGAATACTTGGAAATTTAACTCTGAGGTCACTCATACATTTAAGTTAGATCTTAATACTAAATAAGGGTTATCTTCCAGAATACCTTTTCTGAGCTTATAACACAAAAGAAACATCTTCAACATCTTTTGAAAATTCTTTGCATGGGAACCAAAGAAAATGTGGGTGAGAAGTGAGGTGAGATGAGTGGAGTTGTTCCTCTCACACAATTTTGATCAGTTTGCCAACCTCATATTTGCTTTCCTATGCTAAGATCTCCACCAGCCAGAATCATCAGAACATAAATCATTCCCTAACTCCCCATTTTTGGCCTCTGCTAATCTAATTTTTTTGCATTTAGCCAAGTGCACATAAAGTTTAATCACAGGCCAGAATTATATGGAGTAAATTCCTCAAGACTAATACTAATCATATTAGGATCAATAGGGTCTAAAAAAATGAATTGAAAATGAAAGACAGAGATTGAGATCCCAGTTTACATGTAGTTAGACATCCACGCCCAGTTCATCATTAGCAAACTCTCCTCTATTCTTCCCATATCCACCTTCCATTTCCAAATTACATCCATAAACTAGCTGAAATTGGAATGCACTAACTCATATGCAAATCATGCTGAGGTTCAGTCAGTACACTGTACAGCTTCTCACACTTTAATGTGCACATGAGTCAGCTGAGGATCTTGTTAAAATGCAGATTCTGATTCACTGGGACTGGTGTGGGGCCCAAGGTTCTGCATTTCTAACATGCCTCCAGGAGCTGCTCATGTTCTGATTCACACACGGCACTTTGAATAGCAAAGTTTTGAAGCAGAGTATCATTTGCTTTCCCAAATTATGAACTGTCTGTCATATTCCATAGACTATGCCACCTTGCTCATGTTGACTGACAACTTGACAGTTGGATATATATAAATATATACACAGAAAATGATATTCTAAGTTGTACTAATTCTGACCTTTAACAAACATCACAGACACTATAATATGCACTACTTAGCTAAAATGGAAAAATCCAGAATCTGACTAATCAGAAATGATAAATGATATCTGTATTTTCCAATAAATTATTTATATTTTGCACTTTTGTCATAGTTGAAAAATATATTAATAGTATAATTTCTAACATATGAGCTATTAACTGTTTAATGACATTGTAAAACATTAATCACATTTATGAGATTATCGTCTAAATTATGAAACTATCATATTACTTTTCATTCCTAATTAATTAAGCACACTGGTTTAATTGTCTGAAAAAGAGGTGCTGAAGATACTTTTGATTTTTTAATTTTGTCTGGTAGTTTGTAAGGGTAAGTTACCTGTTACCCTTTTTTACCCCACAGACAGGAAGACAAATATGTTTCTTTTCTTTTCACAAAAGGAAAAGTCAGATGATGGTCAAATGCATTGTTCCATAAGTCTAATATTGAAAATGCTTTTTGTATTGGGTTATACTCAATTAAAATTATACCTTAAGAGGATATTATTTTATTTAGTTTTAAATTATTAGTAAAACATAATAGAGATAAAAGTATTTAAATATACCTCTATTTTTCCCAAATTGTATTCTTTGAGCTATTTTCTGTCATCTTCTTTCTTACCAATTTTAAAATAAAATCCTCATATATTTTATTTATAACCATTCATGCCATACAATGTATGATCCTAAGAAACTGAATATTATGCTAACCTTCGAAGTTGTGGCTGTGACCACTTTCAGGTGACATCTTGTCAAAAGGTGTCTCCTCGCCTTTCTTGTCTGAGTCTTTCGCAGAATCATCAGACTGGATCCCAGGGTGACTCTTAAATGTTGGTGAACACAAACTTCTCTCTATTTCCACTTCCTGTTAGAAGACATGAAAGGGATGTGTGTTAAAAGCTATCGGTGGGAAACAGATGTGGTTTTCAGGGGGTTTAGAAGGCAGCAGTGAGAGAGAGTGGGGGTTCCTATGAGTGATGTTTTCCAATATGTTTCGGGGAAATTTCTGATAACTAAGGAAGAACTGCAAACACATGTCTGATGCTTAGTTTACTTTTCTCCACCTCTGAATTAGCTTTTCTTTCATATGGCTTTTTTTTCTCTAGTAAAAGGGAGGAAGTGGAAATAAGGGTCAAAATCAACCTAATGTGTTAATACATGTAACATCCTGAGGCCTGAGAAATATGCATGAGGGATTTTAAAAACTAGCAATATACCAACATTATATGCTTAAGACAGAAGAAAATGAGTTTTTCAATGTTATGCTCACCTCATAGTGATAATCTTAGTAATTATAGAACTCCCAAATTACAAGACCATTCAGCCACCACACATAAGTACGTTTTGGCAATTTATAAAGATTGTGAAATTACTTCTTTGAGAACCTAATTCAAAATTGGAGAGATAAATGTTCCCAAAGGGAAAAAAAGTATAAAGGATATTTCAAATATAGGCAATCTAATATTCCTTATTTTACAGAATGAATAATATATTCTAATAAAACAAGCCAAGGCAATCAGACTAATTATTTTGAATAAAAATTATAAAAATTAAGTAAATAAACCAACAGGTTGACAAGCAATAGTGTATTTTTTAAATAAATCAATATGTTGAAATATTTTCAATAGTTACTCATAAGTTTTGGAGTTTTGTACATGAGGTTGTGCTTTTGAAACAACAGCCATTTAAACAATGACATGAGGAATTGCTTCTCACTATTATTACATTTAAATACACTGGTGATGTGGATCCTGGCTCCCGGGGTCCACAGCATTAAGAGTGGCCATGTCATGCCTTTTCCTCCACAGGACTCGGTAGTCCGTGTGAATTTGTCTGTCTCATCCACAACACTGTGGACCCCAGGAGCTGGGATCTGTGTCACACTGGCATAAGTGAGTCAATTTGAGACACAGCTAAAAATTCTACAGCATTTCTTAGAGTAGGTACATTTCATATATCTAAGATATGGTTGCAAAAAGCAAGGTTCTTAAAAAAATTACCTCGTGGCATGTTTTCTAATTTTCATAACCATTTATATATAAGTATCTATATATATATGAAAATAATAAATAATTATAAAATATTGGTGTGTGTTTAATTATCTCATCTTTAAATACCCTCCCAGATATATAATATATGCTATCTTCACCATTGTGACTTTTAACCGGAACTGAAAACATTTATAGAAGAAAACCACAGAAAAATGTTTCTAATTTTTTCAGTGCATTGCCTTTAACATTTGTGTTTCCAGCTATTATCAGACACCCAAAGGTGCATAACAGTGGTGATGCTTTATGCTGTTGAGACAGTGTCAGAGGTGCCATGTGGGTGTGTGGGTGTGAGCCAGTGGATGAGCACAGCTTCCTCCCCTCAGCCCATTGTGGTGTCCTCTCCCACTGTCACGTAAGTGACTGCGATGAAATGAATGCGTTATGTTTGTCTGTTTTGTTTCAGCAATTTAATCCAACTCCTGGTACTGGCAGAAATAAAATAAGACGAAGAAAGAGAAAATGAAGATGATTAAAAAGTAGTGATTCCCTTTGGAAAATTTTTGTTTTCACAAAGGACAGAAGGCTGAACATAGTCCATGGAATCAATTGATGATGTGAAAAGATCATCTGCCTGTTTCACATAGAAACAGGGAAACGTGATTTGGTGAAGTTGTTTATGCAAACATTTCAGACAATGATGACATTACCTTATACTATATTGGCATTCTCAATTTTGAATCCACAGATATCAAGAATGCATCATATATTGAGGTGGTAACAGACCCCACAGACAGTCCACGTATGAATGTAGTCTGCGGACCTGTTTCCAAGTCTCAGTCATCCCATCCTAGTCATTCTGAGGCAAGGTCCTTAGTGGTCTGGCAAGGTGTGAGGAGGGGCCTGTATAGAGACCTAAAACAACTTCTTAGATGAGGTTGAACTGAGCTGTCTTTAATCAGAGAACTGCTTTAATCTCCTAATCTGTTTTATGCACTATACTTCTACAAACGATTTATTTTGAGTAAAAAAATCTGCTGGTTTAGACAAAAGCACAAAACACCAATTTAGAGGGAAAAGAATTCAGCACTTAATGACGAGGCATGTGGATTAAAGCCCTCCTTTTGCTACTTATTAGTTGTGTGGCCTTGCTCAGGTCACTTGACCTGCCTGGGACTACATTTTCTCATATGTTATGTAAAGAGATTTAGTCATCAGCCATCTAACATTCTATAGCCAAGAATTTATAGTGCAATTTTATTAGAAATAAAAAGAGAAATATTATCATCTTTTGCACCTGTCAGCTTAGTAAGGGAAACAAAGAGTAATAAAGCACATAAATCAATATAAATATGCAACTAGGTAAAGATTGGGAAGCAGAGACACATAATATTTGAGTGTTTACAATGGGGAAATTTTCTAGTGAGGAAGGTCAAGTACAGAGAGCTCCTTTAATAGTTTAGCGTTAAAGTAGGGGGAGAAATAGAGCAGTAACTTGAGAGGCATGCATTTTGTTTTAAAGGGAGGAACTTGCATATTTTGAAAAGCCATTTGGAGGGGCTCAGTGAGGTAGAGGTTGGCTGTACAGAAGAGAGAAGGGAAAACAGTGATGTAAAATCCTTGAGAGGGGTAAGAAAATAGAATTGAAAGCATAGATAGACATAATTGAAAAATTAGAAAACATAAACCATTTCTGTCACAGAGGGGAAGAAAGGTAAAATGAATGTAGATACAGATGATTGGTATGCTTGGTAGCTCAAAGAACATTCTGGTATGAAATAATCCATTTTTTTTTTTCTGTTAGGATGTGAAATCTGGTGAATGTGCGAAGAGTATTTGAAGAGAATGAAGTTTAATCTCATTGCTGTGGGGAAGTAAATGAGATGAGCAGGCAGAGATGACCATATTGAGTGTTGCATTGGGATCCCATTTGCAGGGCTACTGATAGACCCTATCGAGTGACTTTGACTGAAAATTCTCTACAGTTCTACTTCAGGCAATGAGAAAGAGGATAGCCGACTTCAGTCAAGAAAAATTTTTGTGAGGACAAAAATAAAATGTGAGTTGTAGGGTAGGTTAAGGTAGGGGGGGGACATGTAGAAGGGAATTTAGGTTGCCATCAAGGGAACTAAGAGTAATTGAAATGATACACATGGAATGCAAAATAGATTAAAAAGGAAGAAGCAAACAAAGGGAAGATTGGAAGATAGAAAAAAGATCAACGGACTGGAATCCTGGTGAGTTCAAAGAATCCTGTAACTGAATTCTTGGCAAATCAAGTTAGAAAGAAAGTTGACCAAGATGTTTGCTTTAGTGATGTGGGGAATAAAACAGTTACAATTGTTAAGAGCTACATGTGACCATGAAAATGGAAGCTAAAGTGGAGTACAGGAGAAAATCATTGAATAGGAGGGAGGCTAGGAGCCCAGAGGCTATCATGATGTCTCAGGATAATGGGAGGGCTTGGAAGCTGAGTCAGGTTGTAAGTTAAATGTCAACATCCCAGATAAACAAAAGAAACAATCAAAATTCAATAAATAACAGTGACAAAGGGGGGCAAGGTGAGTACATCTGTCTGCCATGAGCCTCAAATGAGCAGAGTTTTAATAAGAGAGTGGGAGAGGAGTGGATAGAAAAAATATTGGTCTCGAAGTACAGTTGAAGGATTCAGAGATGGTGATTTTCAGTGAGAGCCAGGCTCTGTTAAGGCAAGAAGGTAGAGGGTGCACTCGGAGAAGAGGTTGAGGATACAGAGGAGGTTGCTCATAATGGAGATGTGGTTGCGGAAGCACTGGTGAAATCTCTGTCTTAAGTAATGTCTAAGTAAATAAAATATTTCAATAATGTCTCTCTACATCTTTTCTCACTTTATAGTACCTTAAAACCATGAAAACAATGGAAAAGGGGAAATAAGCTTAAAAGAGAAAATTTGTCTTTGCTATTTATGTCCATTTCTTTCTTTAACATAATGTATAATTATAATCATAGAAGATAAAATATATATTTTAAAAAATATGAAAATGAAAATTGCCAATTTTTAATCATGACTAGCATCTACTTTACAAGAGACCATAGAACTAAAGGGCCACCTAAAAAGGTCAGAAAAGTCTTACCAGGCATTTCAAAAGAAAGCGGTTTGCCTTGTTACTATACATATTTTCCTCTTAGCATGAATCCAAGAGTGAAGAGGTCATGAGGTGAGAGGGGGTAGAAGATGAACACAGACTAACAAAATAAAAATGTTTCGGGGATCCAAGATGGTGGAGGAGTAAGTGGTAGCTACACTCATCTCCTCCAAGTACCAGCCTGGAATTACACCTGAATTGTGGAGAAGTCATCCAGAATAACTGACTGAACACTAGCTGCAGAGAAGCCTTATAACCACCAACAGACAGAAGAAGCCACTTCACCACAACATGACAGGCACAGAGTGTGGGATAAGTGAGAGGGATGGCTGGGCTCTCACGATGGCAGCTGAAGTGCCAGAGGGAAATTTCAGCTGCTGGTTGGGGGGGGTCCTCCTGAGAAGTTTAGGGTGTAAACCCCAAGCTGAGCTCCACAGCCTATAGCATCAGAGCCGGAAAGGAACCTAGATAACAACCAGCTGTGAAAAGCAGTGGGGTTTCTGCCTGCCAAGGGGAGGCAGCAGGTGTCATAGATAGTTTTTAAATGGTCAGTGCATAAAATTCCCTTTGCACCCACTTACTGTGGGTTCCAGTAAAGGAGGGGGCAGAGACAACTAGAGACACTTGAGGGGAGCTTGAGGATGGTGGGTGTGGGAAGAGAACTGTGGTACCAGCCACCAGGATCCCTGTGCTGAGTCACTTCCCATGTAGCAGGAACCATCTCGCTCAGGCAGACCACTCTCTTCCAAGTGGCATCAGTTTGAGGGAAAGCAATAGCCCCGCCCAGAGAAATTACTCTGCCTCACCCTGTGCTGCTTAAGCCTGACTGCTGAATACAGATTGACTAGATTAACAAGACAGCCACAGACTGTGGATCACCGGTAGCCTTGCACAGTGATCTGACATTATACCAGGGGTGGATCCAGAAGGAGAAGACAGTGGTAAACACTAGATACTACTGAGATAAATTCAACCTCAGTCTTCATGATTTGCTTTATTTTCTGTTCTGCATAGTTTTTAGCATTCATTTTTTGTCCTTCAGGTTTGTGTATATTATGTCACTAGTTTTTATATTATAGTTTATTTCAAATCTCATATTCTGCTCATTCCTTTTCTTACTCCATTCTACTTTCCTATTTCCTCTTTTTATTTTTGTTTGAAATGTTATTTTCTCTCTTCCTATGACTTGTTTCCATTCCACACTGTCACGATTTCTCCCTGCTTCAGTCTTTGAAAACCATTTCTCTTGTCATTAGTCATCTCACATTCTTTTTCCCATTCTTAAAATATCCTTATTCTCTCTCCACCAATATCAATCTTTGCTGATTGTTTGTGGATAAGGTGGTGGTGGTTGTCTTTCTTCAATTTTATCCCTAGACCTTCATTATTTTTGTATTTTTAATCTCAAATTTTACTGTTCCCCTCTCCTACCCCATTTTGCCTTCCTCCTGCCCTTTCTTGTTGTTGTTTTAAATCTATTTTTTTTTCCTATCTAAGTCTGGTTTTCATTACTCATGCTTAGGATTAATTTTCCCTCTGTCATCTCAAAATCACCTCCCTTTCCTCTGGACATCCCTTAAGCTTTTCTTTCTTTCTTTCTTTCTTTCTTTCTTTCTTTCTTTCTTTCTTTCTTTCTTTCCTTCCTTCCTTCCTTCCTTCCTTTCCTTTCCTTTCCTTTCCTTTCCTTTCCTTTCCTTTCTTTCTTTTCTTTCACTTTCTGCCTATTCCTTTCCTACCTATATAAACCTTTTCTCATTGGTTGCTGATAGTGCTGTGGTGGATCTTTTTCTCCAATTTGGTTCTTATATTTTTTCTCTTTCTCACTATATATTTCTGTTTAAATCTAATACTATATGCTCCCCTTCTCTTATTCATTCTGCCGTCTTCCCTCCCTTTTTATTTATGATGTAAATTTTACTTTCTTTCTCTAATTGCCTCGTCCCTATTCCCTAGTCTTATTATTAGTCCTCCCTCTACCATCTCAAAATCATTTTTCTCTCAGTTAGTCATCTCAATGGCAAAATTCAAAGACAAAGAGAGAGTCTTAAAGGCAGCAAGTGAGAAACAGCTAGTAAAATACAAGGGAACTCCAATAAGGCTATCAGATGATTTCACAACAGAAACACTACAAGCCAGAAAGGAATGGCAAGAAGTATACCAAGTAATGAGAAGCAAAGGCTTGAAACCAAGATTACCCTACCTAGCAAGGCTTTCAATTAAAATGGAAGGTGAAATAAGGACTTTCTCAGACAAAATAAAAGACTAAAAGAATACATCTCCACCAAACCACAATTGTAAGAGGTGCTAAAGGAATTGCTTTAAGAACATGAAGAAAAAGAGAGA
>PVKM010018254.1:0-25186 GCA_004027735.1 Carollia perspicillata
GCTCAGATCAGTCACGCGTGGTGGTGATGAGGGCACCTGGTAAAAGCTTAAATAGGTGCACTCTTACTCCCTCCTAATTCTGATTCTCTGGGAGACCATATCTGCCTATGGGAAGAAGACAAGTTAGGTCTCCAACAAGGCAGCTAACGTGAGCGCACTGGTCTAGATCACTGGTTCCTAGACTTCTAGATTTAAATAAATATATATATTTATATGTATTTATTATATATATTTATACCTATAAATATATTTATACATCAGCAATATAGTTATACCATAGCTTATATGTACTTTATTAATAATATACATTATATTAATATATAATATATATTATATATACTTTAAACTATGAAAATCAATTGAGTGGATAATTTTTTATTTTGCCATGTAAGGACGTGAATACATACCTGCAAAGAGTAATCTATCTACTAATGCCCAATTTCATAAAATAAGAACATTTACAAAATGTTCTCCAAAAGCCTCTCCAAAAGCCACAAGAGTATCATCTCAAAATGAAGTCCCTTAAACTGAATTTAGCCTAATGTAAACCGATTAACGTCACGCTCATTTTTCTCACTTCCTGTATGCTTAAGAAGCACGGGGCTAAATGATCTAAAAATATTCGATAATATTCTGATTCTCTGACTTGTCCATGAAAGATGTCATATAAAAAATTTCAGTTCGCTCTGCAGTACCCAAGGGCGTCTGGGGTAGAACCCCGGCTCTGCACTTCCGCCCAGATAGAGGCAAACTCTCTTCCACACCGACTCCCGCTTTTTCCTGGAGGCTAAACTCATCTGCACTCCTCCCCACCCTGACAAGCTGGAGCTTGCTTGGGATTTGAAATATACATCACTGATGCTTACAATATTCTCCTGATGTATCTTTCTTTAAAACTGAAAGAGAAGGGCTGGCGGTGTGCCTCAGTTGGTGGGGCGCCACCCCACACACTGAAAAGCCTCCGGTTCGATTCCGGCCAGGGCACCTGTCTGGGTTGCAGGTTTCAGTCTCAAGTCGGGGTGCCTACAGAAGGTGATCGATCTATGTTTCTCTTCCTCTCCTTCTCTCTCCCTTCTGCTTCTTCTCTCTCCCTCTCTCTCTCCAAGGTCAAAAATATTTTAAAAATTAAAAAAAAAAGAAAGGAAAAGAAGGGCCCGGGCAGGTGTGGCAGTTGGTTGAAGCACCGTCCAGGAAAGGGAAGGATCCCTGGTTTGATTCCTGCTCAGGGCACATGCCCAGGCCCAGTCGGGGTGGATACAAGAAGGCAACCAATCAATGTTTCTCACATCAATGTTTCCGTCTGTCTGTCTGTCTCTCTCTCTCTCCCTCGACTCCCTTCCTTCCTTTGAAAGCAATGACAAAAAAAAAAAAAAAACTTGAAAAATGTACTAGTAATACAAAAATAGCACGTGTGAAAATGCATTCAGATTTAATTTTGACACTTTATGTATAAATGAAATTCAAATGCTCATTTCAATTTTAAATCTAGAGTTTCTCTCCCTGTTTTGAGAAATATAAAAGACAATTAAAAAAAATTCAAACAGGTATCCGTAAAGCTGGGTATTTATTTAATTGTTACTATCACGAAAAGAACATACTCAGCATGTATATGGTTCATTTATAGAGAAAAACGAGGTGATACAGTAATCGGAAATTCTTAAAAAACTGTAAATAATGGTGAAGACTATAATATTCTGCTTTTTACATAATATTAAGGAATTATTTATCTTTACTTAAAATGCCTATATTATTTAGCATTAATGCCAATGCTTGTCAAGAATAACCTGTGTTTTAATGCCAAAATTAATATATTAATATTTTGAATATCAATTAATAAAAGAGATGGTCAAGCACTTTGTAATTAAAAGGTAAACTTATTAGTCACTGTGGTAAATCACCATGTTTATTTCCTAGTCCATATCAAGAAGTTTAAAAAAAATGGACATACCCTCTCAGTTCTCTGTATCAAGATATTTTTATCAGAGCCATCAGCCTTAGTCCTTTTTGTGTTTACACACATGTGGGAGTGTGTGTAAACGGCTTGCTACATTTCAGATAAAGGAGTGTAAACATAGTGTCTTCAGCAAGGTCTTATGGAGGCCATCTGAAATGCCTAAATCTTGGCCCTGCAGCATAGGAATACACAATTGCTACACTTGTGAGGCAAAACTAGCTAACAGTCTGTCCAGGAGGTGGGGCAGGTGTATAATAAACACTTCCACTCATCTTTGACTACAACAGCCTGCAATGGGCCTTGTATCTATCTTCTCCTTCCCACAGTCACCTAATGACAGTGGACCCTGCCTTTATGATATGATTCCAGGTCTTGAACTAAAGTCATGTCTAACGCATTGCTGGCACTTAATTATTTTTGCAAAGGTCACAGAAATAACTAAAATGGGGTGTGAAGGACACCACCCACTAATGAAAATCAGTCAGGCTGGAAAACTGAACTTTTCCAAAGGCCAATTTCTCTATTAAATTGATCTACATACACTGGGTCAATGTCTTCCTTACAATGAAGTGTTAATGCTTTAGACTTCTAATTAAAAAACAAAATTAAACTGAAAAACAAAACCTGCTCACTGCCTTCCAATACAAAGGACTGGATCAATCTGAGGTTGGAAGAGCCACACCCTAGGAAGGTGAGCTCACCCTACAAGAAAAATAAAAAGTGCATTGTGCATATTTCACAAGAGAGCTGTGACCACAGCCAGAGCCTTGCTGGTCAGGTCGCATCCCAGCACTGTAGTCCTCACAGGCCACTGACTTCTTGTTTCATATGTGAAGTACTCCTGAGTATTCTTACGGTCTGCATGAGTCTTTGGAGTGAGGTATGGCATCATAGTCTGTTTACAAACACACCTATTTAAGCAGACCTATTAAGTCCCCTAAAAAATACTGAGTTACAATGCATTTTAACTACAAGATACAGATATACTATTTCAAAGAAATCTGTTCTTTTTGAAAACCTAAAAGACGTTCAATAATACAAACCCTGGCAGGGGTACTATTTGTGTTTTAAGAGGAAAAACAGACTTTAAGGGAAGCAGAGATTCCATTCAGTCTTCGCCTTTTATGACCGGCTAATGAGGAACATGCCTCCTTTTGGAGAAAAGCTCACCTGGGCACTCCCAGACAATTCCACAGTCTGTAAGAATCAGCACCAAGCCCCTGTCAGAGGACCCCAGAAATAAACAGTTCGGTTGGAAGCCCTGGGCCACTTGTGGGGTGGGGGTAAGCCAAGTCAATGGTCCCAGCAGGAAATAAAAAAAGGCAGGGGACCTTCTTTCTCTTTCTCAGTTAAAATTATTAAACCCAGTTGAGTAGTACTTGGCTTTAAGCTTCTGATTATGTTCATAGTTAAACCCAGCTGTTCTTCGCATCTACTAGTTAGCAGGGGGTGGCATCAGACGAAAGCACGCTCACCGCTCAGGACAAGCACTGTGGCTTCCTCCTTGCTGGGAAAATAAAATACTCCATCTGCAATATATTATATTTGCCAACTCTCCTTCATTTTGCTGGTGTGGAAAACGTGTTTGCTTTTTCGATTTCAAATCAAGTTTTCTAAAGAGCAAGGCCATGCTTAAACCAAACCAAACAACAAAATAAAAACCTCCCCCAAGACAAAAAACATGAGCTAGCCTGAATTTTTAAGCAGTACAGTACCGACTGGAATCTTAACTGCTGAAATTTTGACCGAGAGAGCTTTTTTAATGGAACAGGAGCTGCTTTCATTTAGCTCAAGTTAAGCGACTAATAAAAGACTAGGGAAGGAAGAAGCAGAGGAGGCGGCAGAGTGGGAAGAAATTCCCATTTTTCTCCAAAAATCATAGACTTTGCTCACTATATTGACTCATCAAACCTTTTCAAATGGCTGGAATCATCCTTTGCCCAGAACCGACAAACCCTACGGTAATTTTCTCCCAGCGTTGAGCCTGGTTTTGGCCACTCAAAGCCGCTATTTTACTGCTTTGGTTTGCTCAGGTCAGACGCAGGAAGCTAAACTCCGAGCGGATTTATTATTTTTTAATCACCCATTATCCCTGGCTGTTCGGCCCCTTCGCATGCGGCGGCTTCCGAAGGCCTCGCACTCCCGGTTCCCCCCTGCGCTCACGCCCGGCCGAAGTCCGGGGGACTGCCCGGAGGCGGCGGTGGGCGGCACTCACCGTAGTCCATGAGGCTCTCGCAGCCGTCCGCGGTGGACCCGGTGCCGCCCCCCTCGTGGTAGCATCGCCACCACAGCGAGGACGTCTGGATGTGGCTACTCGACTGCACCCAGCCCCGGCCGGACAGCGCGATGATGTCGAAGGCGATGGCGCTGAGCAGGAGCAGGGGCAGGATCCACCTGCAGCGCTCGCAGGCCAGGCCGCAGCGCAGCATCTCTACGGTGGCGGCGTGAAGGACGGGAGCGTGTGGGGCAAGGTCGCGGGCCGAGAGTGACCGGCGAGTGAGGGCCGTGGGACAAAAGTGAAGAGGCGGCGGGGCCGGCCCCACCTAGATTCCGGTGACTCAGAGCGCGCCGCCCAGACCTGCCCGGCCCCGTCGGAGCGCGCCGGGGTGAGGCGGGGCCGGGCTCAGGTTACAGCGGGCGTGGGTGAGCTTTCCCCGCCCGGGCGGACCTGGTGGCGCCCCGCCTAGGGGCCTAAGGCTGGGGGCTCACGCTGCAACCGGGCGTGCCTCCGAGCTTCCCCACGGCCTTATTTCCCTTACACAGGATCCACTCACTGTAAATGGGTTGGGTTTTTTTCCCCTGCGCTTCAACGAATACAGGTTTTAATCTGTGCAACACCAGCTAAATATTTAACCTCTGATGTCAGGTAATGATCTGATTCTCAACAATACCATTATTTACGTTTCAGGCAGTTTGAAATGAGTGTTCAAATTGCACCTGTGGGTCAGTGCTGCACTCCGTGTAAATGCTTGTGGCAAACAGGAGTAGGCCCCGGACTGTCCCAGGCAGAGGCTTCCTCCTGGGCTCCACCTTTGTACCTTGTACCGTGGCTCCCCTTCTACTCTCACCTGTTTACACGCCGCCTTTCCCACTGGGTTGCCAGCTATTGAGAGCAGAGGCCGCGTTTTATTGGTCTGTGTATCCCTGGGGTCCAGCGCTGTGTCTGGACGTGTAAACACACTGAATTGAACTAAAGCGCCCTTCCGTTTCAGAAGCGCTTCATCTGGCTTCCCCGGATACCTTCACGTCCTGAGTGCCGCGGTCCCCCACCATCACAAAACTCTCCCTGTCTAAACCCACTTTATCTACTCTTTTCCTTTACTGCTGAAGTCTCTGCAAATAAAAACCATACGTCAGTATGCATCCAGAACCTAAAATCCCACCTCCAGTGTCCTACCCCTGCTTCCATCACCAGGTGACTCTTTAGGTGTGGCCTGGTGGGTGGGGTGGCCACTGGGCGTGGCACTAAGGAGAAACAAGTTTTCTGTGTTGGGCACTTCAGTGACCTTGGGCAAACCATGAAAGCAGTCAATGAGGGTCAAAGCTTATCTTATACCTCCAAAGATTTCTAAACGCCTTACCTGTTTTTTTCTGTTAGTTTAATATGAAAGAAGAGGGAACACAGCGATGTTTAAAATTTAGTGCTCTGCATTGACATTTGGCGTTCCCAATAGAAACAGTCCTCTTTGGTCTGACTCAGGACTCTGGTAATCTTTGAAGACTAATAAAAAACAGTACAGAGAAAATATCTGAAATCACGGGAAATCATTTCCCCAGCCTTCATTTACACAAACCAAGGTGACATATTTCCACCAGAGGCAAATATTTCACTTTCAAAGAATAGTACAATGGGACATTTTGGCAAGCGTTAACTCCCTATGGTGGAGATTGTGTAACAAAAATATGCTCTTAGAGTTTTCAAAAGTAATGAAAGTATTTGATTAGCTCTGTATAATGTATTTATGAGAAAAATTAAATTCTTACAAAACATAATCATGAGAAGAGTGGTTTCAGACAAAGAGAGAGTTCTGTTGGTATCTTGGTATCTCTGAATAATTTTGCACCAGACACAACTTCTTTTTCTTATTCTAGTGGGTTTGAGGGAAAGAGCTCGTTAATGCTGAGGTGAAAACAAGGGAAGTATTTCTTTAGCATTTCTGGAAGAGACTGAACTGACTGTGGTTGGTCTCCCACAGTACTGTACCTGACACATGACTCAGACTGTAGGACCAGACAGATAGCTCCGGTTCTGATCTCGTCATACGCAAGCTGTGTGGCACCAGCCCACTTAATTTACTTTGGTCCCAGTTTCTTTATCTTTCAATGGAAGTGCTCACCCCATTAAAAGAACTAGCATACTAAACTCAGGATAATGCCTGCAGAGAGTGAGCTACAGCATAAGGATTGACAATGATGACGATCATCATTTTCACTTAGTTTTCTCACTGTAATAAGGTTGAAAAGGGGCTTCTTCATGTTTATAAGGAGCAAATTCTATACATGAATACCAATTGTAAATCATTAAGTTATCTTAGACAATGCAATCTTTCAATCTAACCATATTCGTGAAATGATGGATTATGGTAGAAAACTGACGGTTAAATAGCTCCCCCTGCTGGATAATGTAGGGATTGCAGAGGACTTGACAACAAATTACACCTGGAAAAAGTTTTCACTTTTATAGATTTGGCAGGGGTTGTGTTTGCAAAACCAATGAATAGTACAAACAAAAACACATAAATATATAACTTTGGGATAAAAATTTGTAGTTTTACTCTCCTATCCAAAGAAAGTAACAGTAATAAAGTAACAAATGAGTAACTCCCATCTGCTGGGACTTCACTAAGTGCCAGTGTTTCACGCCCACCTTATGAGGTGTGCACTAGCCTGACGTTCATATAGACAAGAAGACTGGGGCACGAAGAAATTCAGTAGCCTGCTAAACACTGCACAGTCCCCGACTGGTAAAGCCACACTCCACCTTAAACAGTTTGACACCGGAGACAAATACTATTTACAATAACCACTAATAAGAGTTTGAGATATGTCTCTCCAAAAGTTCCCTTCTTTCCCTCACAAACATCCAACTCACTACCAGTTCTCTCCCAGCTGTAATGAAATGACTCCCCTCCCCCGACACACACACATCGAGCTGCTGTTCTCTTACTAGTAAACCAAAGTGAAACGCATGCTGTAGAATACGCCCTGAATGTACTCCAGTTGGGCAATCCGAGTGCTAGTTCTCACTGACCCTGTGTCTGTTTCCCCTCTAGTCCTTGTTCCATTTCTCTTCTCCTTGCTCAAGTGAACTTTCAATTATCTCCACTCTCCTACCTCTTTTCCTCCCCTAGCCGACTGTAATCTCTCTTGTCCCAGTGATGTGATGGCAAAAGCTTAACAACCAACTTTCTGAAGAAAAAAAAATCCTTAATTTGTAGCAATTGCCAATTTCCATAATGGAAATACCCCCCATGGCTGATTCCCAGCCACTAACTTGATGTCACTGAACACAACATTAGGAAGAAATATACATAATCATCTGTCGAAGCAGGTAAGCTCACTCCAATGCATCTACCCCCATATCCTACCAAAACTGCTCTCTTTTTCAAAGGTCACCAGTCAGCTCGTATTCCCCAAATTCAAGAGATATCATGGGCCTTGTTACACCAGGTGCTTTGATGTCTCTCTTCATGAAATGTTCTATAAAGATGTTAAAGCCAGTGCCCAAAGACTACCAGGAACACACCTGTAGGGAAAATCAGGTGTATTAAGTCGCCGCAGCAACGGAGACTGAAAACCATGTGGCACTACGACGGAGATGTCTCAGTGAAAGGGTATTAGCAGGGCCTGGTAATAAGAGTTAGGCTTATGTTTGGTAATTTTGGAGAGAGTTCAAGGAAGTGGGTGTTTTGTTGTGAGTTATTGGGTTGTCCAAAAAGTCCGTTTCATTTCTTCCATAAAATATAAGACAGTTTTCATTTTCACCAATAACTGTTGATTTGGACATGTTGAGTATGTCGGCTATCTCCAGCATGGTGTAAGGTTGATCGTTCTCAATTAATGCCTCAGTTTGATTGCGATCAACTTCAACATGTCCACCCAACCGTGGAGCATTGTCTAGAGAGAAATCTCCGGCATAAAACTTTGAAAACACATTTGTTTGGTCAGTTATAGCACCTTCTTCATACACTACACAATCTTTTTTTGCATTTCAGTTGCATTTTTGCCTTTTTTGAAATAATAAAGCAAAATTGGCTGAAGTGACCCATCTTCAATATTAAAATGGCTACGCAAAAATTCACCAATTTTGATAATTTTTAAAATGCATGCTAGTATGAGAGCTGTCAAAATACAATCTAACAAAATTGTTTCTTTTTTAAGTATTTTTAAATTTATTTTTATTTTTAGAGAGAGGGGAAAGGAGGGAGAAAGAAATGGAGAGAAACATCAATGTGTGTTTGCCACTCGCACACACCTACCCACAACCCAGGCATGTGCCCTGACTGGGAATCCAACCAGTGACCCTTTGGTTTGCAGGCCTGTGCTCATTCCACTGTGCCACAGCAGCCACAGCACAAAATTGTTTCAAATGAAGTTAAACACAACTAAGTGTTACTAGAGCCATCTTATGGAAAAAAACAAGCGAACTGTTTGGCCAACTCAATACGTTATGTTCTGAAGACTGCTATCTTATTTTATTGTTGCATGGTGGGTTTTTTTGTTTGTTTGTTTGGTTGGTTGGTTGGTTTTCTGTGTTTACACCTGACTGTGGAGTGGTCTTGTTCTATCACAATTATAGAGTGACTTTGTCTGATGTTCATATTCTGTGAAATTATTTTTTTTCAATATTGGATCATTATGGTCTAGCTATTGGCTGTCAGACCAACTACCAAGTGTCAGGGATCGTTTTTTTGTTTTGTTTTGTTTCTTACTTTCTTTCTCTCTCCCTCTTTCCTTCCTTCCTTCCTTTTTTCTTCCTTCTTTTTTTCTTTCTCTCTTACTGGCTGTCTAGCGAATCTCTCCATCCATATCTTCCCCTTCTCCTGAATGTGTTAGTCTTCCTCTTCGCCTCCCCCACCTCCAGCCCCAGCTCTCCCCCAGGGTTGTATTCTCTGGGTTCCCATGCTTGCAGAACTTTTCTGTTCATTCTATACATGTTCTTTGTGTTACAACATACACTTTCATCATTTCAACTCCTGCTGACACACTCATGACTTGCCAACATGTGCATCTTTACCCCATGCCTTTTCTCTATGTTTCAAACTTTTATGTTCAATATCCAGCAAGATGGCACTACTTAGATTCTCTCTCAAACACTTTAACCTCAACCAGCATGGAGTTCAAATTGCCCTCTCTTCTCCTAAACCATTATCTTCTTTCTGAAGCCCCTGTCGTACCTCTAGAATCATATTCACCAAAACTGAATCTAACGTCATCCTTGACTCTTTCCCTTATATCCACTTTAAATGCCGTAATTAAGCCTTGGCTGGTGTAGCTCAGTGGATTGAGCGTGGGTCTGTGAACCAACCAAAGCGTTGCTGGTTCAATTTCCCCTCAGGGCACATGCCTGGGTTGCAGGCCAGGTCTCCAGTACAGGCCGAGCAAGAGGCAACCACACATTGATGTTTGTCTCCCTCTCTTTCTCTTTCTCCCTCTAAAAATAAATAAATAAAATCTTTTTAAAAATTATTTTAAAAAATAAATGCAGTACTTGGAAGTTTTGCTATCCAACTCAAATGTTTCTACAGTGCAGACTCACTGCCCCGTCCCTGCTTCTCCTGCCCTGTCCATTTGCCTTAACTGCCCAGCTGCTCTCCCCGTCTGGGGTGCTGAACACTCATCCTCCATCTTCCCAAGATGACTGACTGCCCGAGACGACCAAGATGGACCCAAGTTCACCTTCCCCAAAATGACTAAAGTGACCCAGCTAAGTGTGCATCTGACCCTGACACTCTCCTCATGCACCTCACTGATTCTTTCCCACTCCTACCATCAGTAATGAAATTCCTAAAAGTGACACGCAGATGCTTCTGTTACCCTTTCTAGTCTCACCTGTCACTGCTGCTTACCTTCCACTTTCCAGCCTTCTTTTTTCCCTCTCACATACATGCTACTATTTCTGCCTTTATTCCTCAGATGATTTCTGGAATACCTTTCTTTCCAGTCCCTGCCCTATTTACCCAGTTACTTCCTACTGATCTTTTAAGATCTGCTTCAGACCCCATGTCTTCCAAGAAAACTTCCCTGAATGTTGGCATGTTCTCTCTGGTCCCACCTCCAATCTAAGGTAACTATGTGCTCTTTTTCTGCGCTCCCAGAACTCTTGAAGCACAGGTAACAATCACTTTGTTATATGATCATCTTTTTTATGTCCCTGTTAGACTATCAGATCCTTGAGGAAAGTATTCATCTTTGTATCCCAAGGACCTTTTCTAATGCAGTATGAAGTAACTGTTTGCTTAATGTATGCATGAATGAATGAATGAATGAATGAATGAGTGAGTGAATGGCTATGCCAGCAGCTACTCACCTTTGGGATTCGGCCTCTCTAAACTTCAATGTATGCACTGCTCTGTTGAGGTGGTTAAAAAAAATGAACTGGAATGAACAACTCGAAATTGAAAAATGAAAATTTATTCAGAACAGTAGATGGCAGCAGAAAGTTATTTTTCTGCACAGCATTTGCAAGATTCAAAGTTGACCAAACACCCATAGAAAAGCCCACAGTCACATAGTATGATTTAAAAATGCCTCTATACTTTAGTCGGTTCACGTCGGTCCACTAACTGTGGGCAGCGCACCACACTCATGTAAGCTGTCGTAAATGGGAAAGTGGGTTCAGTAGGGGACTCTACAGCCACTAGGTTTCCTGTAAATCTGAAACTCGTCTAAAAAATAGTTAGTTTTTTAAAATGCCTCTATATTCTTTGGCCTACAATTTTTTTTGTATAAAAACTCCAATATTAATCATTTTCTTTGCATAAAATAAATATGAAAACCCCCAAATCAACAATCAAATTTTAAAAGTAAGTTTTGACATATTCGGAAATAAAGGTTATTTATTTAAGTATATAAATAATACCATTTAAACATTTTATTTTGTTGTTGCTATAAATGTATTGTGTACTCGTTTTAAGAAAATATGAAGAAGACAGAAAGTACAAAGAGGAATAAAAGTCACCCATAGATGATCACTTTTTATAACTAGAGAAAATGGCCGCTAATATTTTGACATGCTTTGAAGACGTTTTTCTCTGCGTGTCCTAACAGTTGAGATCCTTCTGGCTTCCACCACACACATTCTTCTGGTTTCTTCCTGCCCTTTGATGGCTTCTTCCATCAGATCTGCACTCTAATTTAACCCATGGAGCTCATCAGGGCTTGGTCTGGCCCCCTTTTGTCTGTCCACATTTTCCTTATCAGTGACCTTGGCTGTTTCTGCAGCTTAGATACTACGCTGGAAGCTTTTGAGTTTATTTCCACCCCAGACTTCTAGTATTCACCAAGTTGAATGTCTCACAGACATCTGAAACCTAAAACAGCCCATACTGAGCCCTTTCACACTAAAACTTATTCTTTTCCCCTCTTCAGTGTCTTTTCCCTCTTAATAAATGGTACCAGCACCCACGAGCTTCTTAGAAGCCACCCTCTGCCTACCACCCCCATGTCTAACCCATCAGAAAAACTTTAGCTGCCACCTGAAAAAGTGTATCTCAAATCCACACAACCTTCCAAGTTCACTATCACCATCCTTCTCCAAACCACCAGCCTTTCTCACTTGGACTACTATAGTATCTTCCTGATTGATTTCTTACCCTATTAGAGCAGCCAGAGAGATGTTTAAAGATACAAATCCTCTGCCTACTTACAGTTTTACCAAAACAACAATGGTCATGTCACTTGGATTGAAACTCACAGTGCTGGTTGTGGCCTCTGCCCCTTCCTGTTAAAAGAACTGGTGTGCCTTTTGTCTCCCGACACAATTCTGACTGATAGAATATTTAATTCTTGAAGAGCATCAGAAAGAAAGAACCCCCATAATCTCATCACCTACTCAAAGAGAAGCACAGTTAATATTTTGATATATTCCTTTCTGCAGAAGCAGAAAATACTACATACACTTTCGTTTTTACAAAACCAGGATTGAACTCTAAATATGACTGTATCCTATTTTTCTTTCACTTGATAAGCAAGATATGAATATTTTTAATTTCTTGGCACACACTGCCAAGTAATTTTTCTCATTACATTTACAACCAATGGTATTAAATACCGGACTTGTCCTACCTTTTCTACCTTTGATTATCTTCCCTGTTTGGATCTTTATATCTCTGTGTTATACTGCTTGTAAGTCTCAGCTCCTCGCATGCACACAGCACTGTGCCAGGAAGTCCTCTGGGAACCCAGAGAGGACCCCATAGCCACCCCTCAGCACTCAGGGTGCTGGGAAGGTGCTGCCACCCTGTGATGCTGATGACAATGCACAGCTGTGCGAGGGAGGGGCTGTGCCCAGGGCCAGAGAGGAGAGCGCGGCACTCGTGGTCCGGGAGCAACAGCACAGTTATGAAGAGACAAGATGGTTTCAGGCCCACTTGTTCTCTGTGACCCACTTGCAACCTAAGTCAGCTCATAACCCCTGCCTAGGGCCAGTAGAGCAACATTACCAAAGGGACTCATGGACAGTCAGTGGGAGCAATGGACATTTAAAACTGCTGTGCTCCAGGAGCTCCACACAGTTATATTACAGGTAATAGCTCTTTAAATTCTCCCAACTAACTGTGTGTTAGATGCTGTTAGACCTATTTTACAGATGAAAAAAACAAACCGAGCAATGAAGCAAGTCACCTTAGTGACCCCCCATCTCCTTCTGGCAATGTTCCTGCTACGGTCACTTCATCACACTGACGTCATGATCTCTGAGTTGAGATAGAAAGGGTTTCTTAGGTAAGCACAGCATTTGGGACAAACAAGTAAACAGTTAATGAAGGGCTAGTATACACATATGTATTCTAGGCACGGATAATGGTTGTATCGCAACATCAATTCCAAACTCTGAAAGTCACTAGGTAAACAGAAAATGAAATACTGAGCTTAAATCATGTCCTCCCAAAAAGTTTAATTAGAAATAATAAACACTAACATTTATTGAATGCTCTAAGTTACATGTGGCACTAGTCTTAGTAGCTGAAATGCACTCATTTTTTTTACTCTCAGAACAGCCCTCTGAGGGAGGTGCAATCATTACATCTACTTTGCAGATAGGGACACTGAGACACAGAAAATCTGAGTTACTTGTTAAGGTCACGCAGCAAGTGGGTGTTAGAGCCCAGACTGACCATCTCGGTCCAAGGCCTCAGCATCCAACTACTATGCAAATGATAGTAACGGCAACCCTTATGTAGCACCTACTAAGTGCCAGCCCCTGTTTTAAGTAAACAGTTTTTCTTATCCTCACAGTGTCATGAGCAATGTACACCCATTGCTTCTATGTGTACTGATGAGGAAACTGAGGCACAGAGAAGTTGTGTGACATCACAGATAACACCACAGAAATTCTCCCAACTAACTGTGTGTTAGATGCTGTTAGACCTATTTTACAGATGAAAAAACAAACTGAGCAATGAAGTAAGTCACCTTAGTGAGATCATTAGCGATCTTAGAGATCTTAGAGATCATTAGCAAGTGGCAGAGCTGGGCCTCAGACCCAGACATCTTGGCCGCAGAGTGTGTACATGACCTCCTAAAATGCATTTTAGCATGCGTGTTCGTAAATTATTGGAGTCCATCTCAAACGGTTAGAGCACACCCAGCTGTTGGTATGTACTTTAAGACAGCTTATCTCTCCACACCAGTCCCAGAGCGCGCCCTTCCTCTCCCTCTCGCTCGCTCTCTCACTCTCTCTGTCACTCTCGCTCTCGCTGTCTCTCCTACAAAGATGATTACTGTGCTCCTGGGTCGGTCACTGAAATTCAAGTTGTATGTTCTGGGGTTATTTCAGCAGGGAAATTGTCTGATAAATATTCGGCTAAGACCTAAAGTGTAAATGTATATGTATTTTAAGGGGATACGCTTACACACCTAGGTCTTAAAAATATATTCCTAAAATAAGGAAAGGGATAAGAAAACACAGGTCCAAGTTGAACAGAGTTATATTAAAAATTACAGAAACTTGTTTTGTTAGTGAATTAAAGAGACCTTCAATGTTAAGGAGACTTCTGTATGCAAAATTCACACATTTCAGTCTGCTTCTGATATGGACATTTTGCTTTATTTGGTGCTTTCTGTGTGTTCTTCCCTGCTTACATCTGAAATGCTCTGGGAGGCCACCCAGCCCAGCCTGTAATGCCTCTCCCAGGCCACGTGGTGTCGTCTCCTTCCTCTGCACTGACCTCCATGCCATCTTCCCAACTGACCATCAACACCTCAGAGAGTACAGAACTCCAGGTGTTGCTCCAGCGTCAGCTTAATCCGCCAGTCTCCATGTCTCTTGATTTCAGAACACGTAATTGCCAAATGATAGATTGAATTGCCATCTGAGCAGAGAGAAGAAAGAGAAAAATTATTCTTAAATACACGAGTGTCATGTAATATGTAACACCTCTACTGAGATCAGAGGAGTCAGTCCCAAACTCGGGAGCTCTGTGCGTGGTGTGCTGTCGCTGCCACTGTCATCGTCGCGCGGAGAGAGACAGGTCGGAGCACCGGCCGGAGCTCCGTGCAGGCAGAGCGGCTGATTGGAGAGTACTGGAAGGGTGTGCTGGCCCTTAGCGCTCGCACAGAACGTTACACGAATGCAAGAATATTGCCAGATCTTTTCGACAAACCTTCAGATTCATTGCTCCTGGAGATGGACTTAGCAGAATGTGACATTTCTTGTCCATTACTGTGTCATTGTCACTGTTTCCATTCCTCGGACTCAAGGGAAGATTTCTCCAATCCACCGGAAGCAGAAGCTCGAAGCCATGCTCTCATGCTAGGGCCCTGCACACACACAAGTGCACACGTTCACACGTACACAACGTGGGAAATAAAACTGCTTTGCCTTGGTCAACCAGGGATACAGCTCTGCTCTGAGAAATTTAATAAACTTGTGAATACATCATTTATTAAATTTATAGAAATGATCATTTATCTCATCATCTTGGCGTATAGTTAGAGAATACTAGTGGGCTTAAGAAAAATAAAAATCCTTGAAATCTCAAATGGTGAAACAGATTATGGTTATTCTGGAGGGCGATTTTTTAATGCTTTTATTTATTTTTTTAATGTTTACAAATCATTTTACGAGTCACAAAATAGTTTACAATTGATGCAGTTTGATTATAGTTATTTTATGACAAGAGGGATTATTTTTTTTTACTTTTCAAAAGATTTAAAGTAATGTTTCTTTTAAAATCGCTGTGAGTTGATCAAGCACTCTATCAGTTGGGTTTGCAGCAACCGGAAAGGAATATAGACAGCCCCTACCCCCACCAGTTCCTTGGAGTTTACAAGTTAATATGGAGAGCAGCTCATACTGGAATGTATAGGAAAACAAGCCGCATTAAAAATATTTATGACTCAGCGCTCAGGGGAAATGAATTACGTGACTATTCGGGGCGCAGCTGGAAGCAGAATTATGAGGGGCAGATGTATTAGTTTTCTACTGCGGTGGAGCAAGGTACCACAGACTTAGAGACCTAAACAGCACCCAGCCGTCAGCCCAGAGTTGCAGTTCTGTGGGCGGGGAGGGCTCAGAGGACCATTCACACTTTCAAACTCTTCACCACTCAATGCACCGCCCCTCGGTGAAGTCCGCGTGCCAGCTGGACTCGGCTCTTACACGGAGCGGAGGGGCAGAGTCTGCTTCTGAACACATTCACGTTGTCGGCAGAACCCAGTTCTCCGTGACTGTGCACCTGAGGTGCCCACTTTCTTGCTGGTTGTCAGCAGGGCCCTCTCCACTCCTTGGCCTCCTCCACGTCCAAAGCTGGCAACAGGGCATCGAGTCTTCTCACGCTGCGAGTCTCTCTGACTATTCTGCTGACAGCGGGGGGAAACGATGGGCTTTTACTGGGCTTGTGTGACTAGACCGCACCCAGCCAGTGGTCTCCCCTTTGCAGGTAATGTAACAGCTCTTCCTATTTACAGGCCTGCCCCCACTCAGAGGGGAGGATTATCCAAGAGTGAGTTATTGGGGGCCACTCTAGAATTCAGGGAACAGTTCACGAAGAAAGAGGGGCTAGAGTACATCTTAAAGGAAGGCCAGTTCTGGCTAAATAAATGCACTAACAAGTTTACCCCAGAGAGGAAAATAGCTCATTCCTCAACAGATATTTATATATTGACATTTGATGATGGGATTAAAATGATGAGCAAAGGAGGCGCGAATCCCTGCCTGATGAAGCTTACAGAAGTGGCCGAAGGTAGAACTGCACGAGCCGTGTGCAGGGACAGTGCGCGGTCCACAGTGCTGGGGACAGAAACAATTCCTCTAACAGATAATCCATGGCAAAGGGGAGGGCCACATAGGTGTACATTGAAGAAAAGGTAGATACGGGATGTTTGGAGGTGTTTAGGAAGAGGCAGAGAATTTTATGTGAGCAGCCTGGGGCCCCTGGAAGGAAGAAGCAGACACCCTGCCTTTCTTCCAGAGACCTAAGGTCTTTAAAACTCGCTTAGGTGAGCTCTAAAATCAGCACCAATGCCTCTTGAGATCATGCTTTTAAAAAGGAGGCAATGTGCTTTTTATAATTTGTAATTTTTCAGGATGTCTAAAAACCTATGAAGCAGCACATGACCTATGCTAGTAGTTGCCCTGATGGCATGGTTATAGATCCGCTTATTGATCAGAGCATTGTATAAATAACACTGGGCAACAAGGACCATTCCCAATGAATGTCACAGAGATGACACCAAGGAAATTCGAGGGCTTAGACTATACTGTGTCTTGTCAACACTAGGACCAAAGCACTGGGAGCACTTATATGATCTGGGATATAGCCCAGTAGGGTTTCTAGCACACTGGCTGTCAGCTTTCTCGGCTGGAATCTTTGGGAAGTTCTGGGACATGAACAACAGCTACCCCATGCTGCATGAGGACTAGAATGGGTTCCAGCCAGAGGTCTTCTCAGAAAGCTGCCCAGCACTCAGCCTGACTGGAATCACCACGGACATTCCAGAGCATCTCTCCAGAGAGGAGAGAACTATAGACAAAGGGAAAAGAGACTGGAGGACAGAGATAAGCCAAGAGCAGAAAGCCATGGGGTGGGGGGTGGCTCTCTCCACGTGAGTAAGGTAGAATGGATGTAAAGTTCCCCTCCGAGGAACTAGATGACACTGTCCCCCTTAAATGCAGATGGTGCACCAGATTTCGTTCTGTCCACAAGTCTCAGAGCAGAAGCCCAGATCTCGGCCTCCTCCATTTATCTCTCAGCCAATATGAGGGAGAGACAGGTGGACTGGGGCAGAGCTGGAGTTTCAGGTTTGATTTTACAACTGGATTTACGACTTTGGAAAAGACTCTAAATCTCTCTGGAGCTCATTTCTTCAATCTGTAAGATGCCAGCGTTGGACCAGCTGACAAGAGCTATAGGAAAGGAGTGGAAAGCAATTATCCTGACAATCTGAGTCTGAGAAGAACTTCCCCTGTGATATCAAGAAAATCAGGACAAACGTGTTAGTGATGATTCCTGGGGCTTTCCTAGATAATTTCATAAGTTTCCCTATTTACCCCTGATATGTTTATATGCAGCCAATAAAGTTTTTATTGATGGAAAAACAAACATAATATCCAACAGACCCATCCCTGACTATTTAGAGACATGAGGTGAGAAGAGGAATGCAAGCCAAATACCATAAGTCTAAATATTTAAAAGTTATAAATCAAGGCAACAAACTGCGGAACAAAATCTATACTTTCCTCCTGTCTTGACAAAAATACCTTTCTAACAATCTGGAGGGGCAGGTGGGGATTTAGAGATCATGGAAAGTTGACTCCCAACCCACCCTCAGTCTTTTCCCCCCTCTGGCTCCTGCCTCTATTGCCCGAACCTCATGTACCTCAATGGGCCCATCCCTTCTCCCCAGGCCAAGCTCTGGCCAAATCCTCAGCAGACAGCTGCCCTTGGCAACCACCTAGGCCTGGAAGAACAAACACCAGCAGTACGTTTGGACTTTGGGAGGATGGACCCAGGCTTGGGTTGATAAACAGGGAAGCTGTGGAACATGGATACCCAGAACAAAGCACTGAATGGTCCTGTGCCCTTGGCCCTGTGGATTCTTTGTCCCATGGGGAGGGCACAGTCATAGGCTGCCTAGTGTGGAACCCTTGAAAGTCAGGGATTGCAAAGCTTTGCAGCAGACCTGACAGATCTCTCCATGGAGACTGACATCTAAACACCTATTCGTCCTGTTGACATAGTGGAAACACACTCCATGGAGCCCCGTGCACTCAAGGGAAACGTGATCAAAGAGCCCGATGACCCCATGGCGCTCGCACCCTCTGGGCCTCTGTCCATCTTCTCCTCTGCTCAGGCACATGGAGACAGCTTTACTACCTTCCCTGGCCCTTGACTCAGGAAGTCCGTCCTGCCATCATTACTTAATTATACCGTTTGATTTGGCCTGAGGAAGTTTTCTGAATTTTGTTTAAAATTTAAAGCAATATCTTTATATGCATGAGAAAGAACTGGGAGGATATAGACTATTTGAGGTCTGTCCAGAAAGTATTCAACCACACATACTGAAAACTAGAGACATTTACTGAAGAAGATACAAGATTTAAGAAACATTGTACATGGGGCAATGATGCCTCCATCCCCTTCAAAGTAGGTACCTTGGGATCTCACAGAGTTCTCCCAGTTGCCATCAGCTGCCCCATCGTATTTTCCTGAATCTCATCAACAGTCTGAAATATCTTCCCTTTCGAAGATAATTTTAGTTTTGAAAAGAGCCTGAAGTCACAGGGCACCAAATCTGGGCTGTAGGAGGGCTGAGTCACCTGGGTGATTTGATGTTTCTCCAAAATCTCTGCATAAGACATGATACCTGAGCAGATGTATTGTCATGATGAAGCCCTCAGTTACCATTTGCCAATAGCTGTGGCCTTCTGAGTCATCCCTGTAGTTTCCACAGAGGAATGTTCAAGCTTAACACAAAATTTGATGCTGATTCTTTGCTCTACTCACTCAGTCATTTTGAATGCGACGGCCACACAGTACACATGCTCACTCAACAGCATCTACCACCCCCACTGACTAGTACAGTGAAGTCATCATTGTTCACACGTGAGCATTCCAGTTCACTCTCCTTGGCTGCCAGGTTTCAATGATTGTGCGCAAACCATTGTTGTTGCGTTAACAATGGCCAGACTTTCTTCTGGACAGCCCTCGCATGTTAAGAAAGGTTATACGCAAGTGGTAAATTACAGATGATTTTTACTTTTACTTTTAAATTGGTCTATATTTTCTACAATGAATGTATTAACTCATTTAAGAGATATAATCACAAGTTATGTGGTTTCTCCTAAAGATTATTTAAGCAGGTACAAGTATGCAACACATGAAAGGTGTGATCTGGTACATAAAGCTTTGCTTTTGTGACTCAATTTTTCTTGATTCTTGTAGACACAGTCTACCTCATGTTCTTGTCACTATGGATCAGAATTCCAAGATCTAAGGTAGCCATAATTTCATCAACCATTCGCTTACCAGTGGATATTTAAGTCGTTACCAGCTTTCTGCTATTATCAGCCACTCCTCAACAACCATCCTCATGTATATTTCTGCAAGAATGTCCTTGGGGAAATCTCCAGCAATAGAAATAATGGGTCAAAGATGCGAATACATTGATATTAAGAAATTTCCCTCCAAAATGGTGGTACCCATTTTCATTTTCACCGAAATGGTGCAGGAGTTCTAACAAACGCCTGTCAACACTGCCTGTTACAAATGCTGTCATTGTTGCTAGTCTGATCATCAGTGGAAATATGCGGTATCACCGTGATTTGATTTTCAGCCCATCAGGCATTCGTATTTCTTAACAACTTAAAATTAAGATTCTGCCCAGAGCTGAATTTCGGATTACTGCTACTCAGAGAAGGAAATATGGGGAAGAAGTAACCTCTCCCTTCTCTGAATTTGTATCCAGTGTTATTTGGTGGTTGTTTCCGATAAGATTTACATACCTTTCAACCTGACTGTGAACCCCTCCATAAAATTCACTTCACATGCCTAAAGTTTATGAACGTAGTAAAAAACCTCCACAAAAACAGAATTGGGTATAAGCTTACCCAGGCAAGACTTATTTTTTTGTAATAAAATCCAAAATCCTTTCTCAGGTCAAAAAGCCTCTTGTAATCTGGCCCTTGCTAATCTCGCTATCCCTATCGGTAGCCACATTGCCTTCCTCGCCAGGCTCCCTCTTGGCCTTCTAACTGTCCCTCCAACATGCCAAGCACGTCACTGTCCCAAGGGTATTGCAGTTACTGTTCCCTCTGCCTGGAACTCACATCCCTAAGCTCTTCACATGCTCAGCCCATTGTGATCCTTCAGGCACCAGCTCACTCCCCATTTTAAGGAGGCATCTCCCACTCAGTTACTCTCCTGCATCATCTGTTTATTTTCTCTCACACGGTCTTTGTGTCAGGGACCCCCAAGACCACACACTCAGACTCAGTGATTCACTGGAAGGGATCACAGGGCTCAAGTAGTTGTTATATTTATGGTCGTGGTTTACTACGGTGCGTGGACACGGATTAAAGTCAGCCAAGGGAAAGGTGCATGGGTGAGGTCTAGGAGAAGCCAGGTGCATGTTGGCAGGTGCCCCTCCCAGTGGAGTCACACAGAGACGCCCTTAATTCTCCCAGCAACAATGTGTGGCGGCCCATTTGCAGTATGGCCAGCCAGGGAAGAGCACCAAGCCTTGGTGTTTGGGTTTTTTATTGTGGGTCAGTCACATAGGCTTGCAGTGCCCATGTGACAGACCGTAGTATTTAGCTTCCAGAACCGCTGTCCCTGCTCTGGGTGTCAAACTGACACAGTGTGGGTGAAGGCCTCAGGGATCTCAAGATTCTCTTATATGGAAGCATATCCTGAGGGCTCAGGAGCTGGTCAAGGACCAACTCTCCCGAAGACAGGCCTCTCTCTGGCACGTGCAGCATTTGCACGACCTGGGCCTGCTGAGCTAGCCCTATACCGTGCAGTCCGAAGTGTCCTCGGTGCTTACCCACGGCGTGTTGCCTGAGGATCTCCTCCAGCAGAAGATGGTTCCCAAGGCAGAAAGAACTGGGCTGCGCACCCAGAGATGAGCCCCATGCTGGCACAGACAGGGACTCAGAGGGTCTTCGCTGAAAAAATAAAGGAATGAACAAATGGAACATTTGAATACATATTTACAGTAAGTTCCTCGTAGCTCACTTCTCGTAGACATTTTGTCACACGTATACATCTTGAGAGCTTGGAAGGAAATCGTAAAATGTAACATTTTTACAGAGAAAAACAATCCTCTAAAGTTAGTTTTTTATTAGCATAAAATTCTAAGCATTCCTTCAAGCAATATTTAAATTTTATAATTATTTGACTTGGCATGATAATTCTATCTAAATATGTCAGAGGTATGAAAAGTAATCTTGGCTTTGTAATAAATTTCACTTTATTGCAAAGCCTGACTTTCTCAAATTATAGTAATAATTCTACTATAATGTTTTCTGAAACATTTATGAATTCCTTTAACTTAAATTTCTGCAGCATCTTAATTTCTTGAACTTCCTGATATGGAAATATCTTTTTATCTAATATCATAATTTCTTGCAATGTATTCCAGTGGAGTAAAAAATTCCTTCAGTAAATGTAATAAGTTTCCAATATAGAACATTTCTGCTTTTTGCAAGGGGGCTGTTTTATGATTACACTACCTGATACTTAGCTTTTGCCATCTGCTCTAACCACTAATTATAAATGACTGGAGTAGAACTCGCAAACATATATAATAAAAATGATTTAAAATCCCCATATCGGTTTCTTTCATTAAAAACATGCTGCTGAGAAGACATTATTATTCATAATTATTCATGATTCAGGCACAAATTATAAAGCAAACTGGTTATACATGCAGAACAATTTGTTTTCTGGACTAAAGATTTCCTGAAGCTAATATGATGCTGGGATGTGACTACATTGAAAATTTCATAGCATTTTCAGCATTATAGCACAACAGAAAGTAAATTATTTAAGGCGTGATGTTTATGGCAGGGGTGACCACAGAGAGATAAATAGTCTCAGCTGCATTCACATTGTTTGAGAGAAAGGGACTGTTAGGAAAAGAGAATAGCAGATCTGCATAATCCTAATAACAAATCCTGCTGTAGTAGGATAAATCTTACTGTAGACAACGAATTTAAGCTCTGATTAAAACCACAGCCTTGTGATAGTCACACTGTCCTCATTTTAAAAAGCGTAGGCCCCTTGCTTTTGGGAAAATCATCTCCCTGGTAAGTCAAATACTGACATAGGAGACTCTGTAATAACCTTGTACTTCAGTAATAATAATCAACACCTGGGTGCTTATTAAAATCACAACTTTCTGGGCTCCATGCCTGTAGAATGTTTCTATAGTAAGGGAGGAGAATAAAAATTTTATCTTCCAAATGGTATTCTGGTCCAACAGGAAATGTCTAGACAAGCCAGACTACATGGTTGGTACATGCTGAGGTGTATACTTCCCAAAAGTCAGATTTGGAAATTTTGCTGAATTGCGACTGCTTCCTTAATGTTCATGAACAGGGAACTGCTTCGACCCTCAACACTTCAAGGAAGGCTTCTAGTATCCTTAGCCACCTCTCTCTCCCATTTCCAAACTTTTGGTCCACTGTCTATTCTCTTCTCTTACCTCGACAGGTGTCTGCTTGCTTCACAAGAAAAACAGAAGCCATCGGGCGTGGCTCCCACAGATTCCTCTTCCCACCTCAGCAAACTGAACATCATCACAACCCGGCCTTCTGTCTCCCTGTCCTCGTCTATACATGGTCTCCTCCCCTAACTGGGCCACTGGTCCACGGTACTCTAAATATCGTCTTTCTCATACCCTTAGGATACTTGTTTCACTCATTAGTCTGGCTGCCTCCTGCATCTTCAACCTCTGCCTTTAGATCTCATTTCTTTCATATAAACATACTTCCCACCCACAGGCTCTTTAGTCTCAAATCTGCCACCAATCTGGTGGTTTTCAAATTTCCGTTCTCCACCCATTAGTGGGCTGTGAAACCAGTGAGTCTGTTTTGCCAGTGTGTCTCCATTTTGGAAACCAAGTAGTGTGGAACTCACGACATCAGAATGCCATGCGCATAGTCTAAGTTTGAGCTGTCTCCATTGCAGCAAATACTGGGGACAGCTAAGTTGAGTGACAGCTGGGGGAGGCATGTAATGACAAAGCATTGGCCAGGAGCCCGCCGTTCATTCTTCTGCTCACTGGTTTCTCATTCTGTTTTCTGGATTCCATCATAATTGTATCAGGAGAGCTGATGTTTTACGGTTCAGTTGATGCCAATGTAATTAACAGTTAATTATGAAGTGAAGTTTGAACAATTTTATCCACTGTTGGCAAAGGCAACAAGGTTTCCAACAAGCTTTGGTTATAAGTTAATAAATTCCAATGTGTTTTTCGATGAGGTGTAAGTGATAGGCATTTTTGACTTTGTAATAATTGTGTACTTTAATCAAACTTCTTTCTGTTATCCTTAAAATAATTCACTTAATTATTAGAAGAAATAGGAATACAGATGTAAAAACACAGAAGCATGTTCTAATTGAACTGCTAGGTCTGGACCCATAACAATGACAACATTGGCAAAAATATTCCTTCTAACCAATAAATTTATAAATTTGAGCTATTATCAAGAAAAATAAAGGCAAACCTTTTAATAAAGATTAATTATAGCTTTTCATATGCTCAAAGCCACTGAAAATGTATTATTTGCAATGATATTCTTCAAGTGAAAACTTAAAATCTTACACACGCACATAAAACCTTGTATATACAGCAAGTCAAGTTATTGATAAGGCCCTCACATATTTTCAAAGAAAAACCTATACATCTTTCAACACTATTTCATGTAGGTTACTGAGAAAGTATTACTATCATATCATTTGCATATACATGGCAAATGACAACGTTAATCACATGGTTGCTGGAAAAAATTATTGTCAGCTGGAAAAAATTATTGTCAGCGTATATGGGTATAGTGAATACGAGTTTTGAATGATAAACCAGCCGAGAAACTGGAAACTCGACTTCTAAGTGATAACACATTCTCTTAACAAATTTTAGTTCTACAGGAGATACAAAATAAAAAATGAAAAAGAAAACAAATAGAAGGTACAAAATAGAATTAGGTAGATATGAACAGACATAGGTTGTATGATTCTACTTAACAAGACCCCTAGTATTTATAGTATTTATTCATAAGTTACTAACCCTCTCAGTATTTGCCAACTATATGCGACAAGATAATTTTTATAAGGAGAAATGCTGTGCTGTTTAAATTTAACCTAATACATAACTGGTTTCAGTAAACTAATAGAATTGCAAAACATACATTATTTGAAAAACGTAAATTGAACTGGCAAATTGTAATGGAATTGCAACCGATTCAGAAGTAAATAAGAGCAGGAAACAGCAGAGTAATTCAAAACATTGTCAGCAACTACCATCTGCATTACTATTTGGAATCACTGTCACGCACTGTAAAGATCTGGCATCCTAAGAATTCTGCCAAGTCCCTTGAACTTGAAAACCAAAGTAGGGACAGTTGTTTGATTTTATTAAGAGAAAGGTTTACTTTTGGACTTGTCTTGTTAAGAAATGGGAGTTGTGGCTGAGATGGGTGGTCACCAGCATGCCCGCTCCCTTTGCCCCAGGGGCAGAGCTGTGATGGGGCCCCAGACTCAGATGGCCTCAGCCATGCAGGTGTGTCTCTGTGCCTGCCTTCACCAGCAGAATAAGCAAAGGGGTCTGTGTGCTTTCTTTCTATCACACACCCGAAGCCTGTTAGATAAAAAACTCTTCTTCTCTTCAGACGCACTAGCACACAACCCACCTAGGACCCACCTTCGATGACACAAACCAGGACAAATCTCTAGGGGACGATGATCTCCTGGTACTGATGTGCCAACACAGACCACTCCCTCAGGACTTAATTTAAGAGAGAAACCAAAGTCTGTGTTCTATAGGGCACTGTACCTACCGGGTCTTTGT
>PVKM010018255.1:0-25145 GCA_004027735.1 Carollia perspicillata
AGAAAATGGAGGAAGTTGGGAGGGATTGTTTTGAACAAAGTCCATTGGAGAAAAGTGAGAGCTCAGGGAGAAGACAATTTTTTATTGGTTGATTTTCTGGGTGGATGATGTGAATTTTTTGTATATTGTACTTCAATAAAAAATGTTAAAGGGAAAGCTATTAAATGAAACTGTTCTATATTCTTTAAAAGGTTGTCATAACAGACCAAAAGGAAAAGGTCAGGAAATATTCCAGATTGAGAGAAGACAAAAGATATGACTAAATTAATGCATGATCTTGCATCAGGAAATAAAATGTTACTATGCAAAGGATATTAGTAAGACAATTGGCAAAATTTGAATATTGACTTTATATAATAGTATTCAATCAAGATTAAATTTCCTGAATTTTATAATTGGACCATGATTATATGGTCATTCATTATATTACTATTGCAATATTTAAGTAGATTTAGAAAAATGTAATAATAAACTGGAGAAAAGCTATTACAATAATCTAGGGACAGAATGATGTAACTTGTACTAAAATTGACAGTAAAGACAGCGAAGCATGAATAAATTCAAGATACATTTTGGAGATAGAACTAACAAGACTGATTATTGCCATCATGTGGTGCAGGAGAAGAAGGAGACCAATCACAAGTCTCAACATCCTTCGCGGAGGGCCTAAACTAACTCCGCCCCTGGCCCTTTTAACCCTAGCGGAGGAAGTGAGAAAGAGACACGATCGCCAGGCTACCGGCAAGTTCCGGTCTTGTGTCGCAAAGAGACCGTAACTCAAACCCTGATTGGCTCCTCCCCCATAACGGGCGGTCCGGGAGTGACAGAAACCAATGGCTTGCAACTCGTTGGAGCACAAGCCCAATGGCTCTAGAGCGGGGCGGAATCTGAGGCACGAGGCCTGATGGCATGCTCTGGGGCTTCCTCAACAAGATCTTTTGAGGTTACCGCAGCACAAATCTTGGAGGGTGCAGAAGGCCTGCTACGGGTTTCAGCTTCTGCGGAGGGCCTTCGGCAGTTCTGTCGCGGTGGGAGGAAGTGCTGCTGCCTGCCTAAACCCGAAGTGCGGGAGCGAGACGACCTGGAGGGATGGGGCCGGCGCCTGCCGGAACACAGCTTTGCGGAGCTACTGGGGATCCGGAGGTGGGTGAGCCACCTGGGAGGGAGGGGTGTTGAACGTGTCGGAGGTAGCAAAGCCTGAGCGCTTGCCAGCAAGGACAAGGAGGGCGGTACCCTCTGGAGGGTCCATTCGCCCAATGCTTACAGCCTGGGGCACGTGGTGGCGCGTCCAGTAAGGCGCTCCCGGATGTGTGTCCGTAGATGGGGGCGGGGTCCAGGGCTGTAGTGGAGAAGATCTGGAATTCTGCAGACCAGGGTTTGAAATCTGCTCACAGTGTAGGCACACCAACTGTGGAACCTCGAGCTCATGGGACTTACTTCAAGTATTCGCTTTCTTCCAGGATTATTGTGAGGTTTGGATGACTTACTAAGTTTGTTCTCCAGAGCCAATAGGTTCAAGCTCTTTCCATCACTCATTGAGCATTAATGTATACAGTCAATATTGTCAGGGCTTGCTAGGGAAGGTGAGACCTGGCAGGGGCAGGATTTGAATAGAGCAAGAGTGGAAATGGCATTTCCAAAAGTGGAAGCACCCTGGTGCACAGTACCTGGAAATACAAGGAGCTCTTTTGCATTGCTTAGAGAAGGCGCAGTCAGTTACTGCCCCTGCCAACTCCAAACAGTGCTCCATGCAAGTGCTGTCCAGGTACACAGGGAGCCCTCAATTCAAGGAGTTTTCAGTCTAGACTCAGTAACGTTCTCTGAAGTAGTGATTATCCAGAGGTTTACACAGTTTGACTCCCATTCAAAACAGGGACCAGAAGCAGGTAAATCTTGTACCCACATCCTGTCATGGTGGCACAGGCAGTGGATGCGAAACATCTCTGACCTCAAATGGCTTTTTCCTCTCCCTGGCCACAGATGATGGAGCCAGCTCTGGAAGGCACCGTCAAGGAGGGGAAGAAGGAATCCTCAAAGAAACACACAGTGGCTGGGTCTTCAGTGGATGGCCTCCTGCGGCCGGTGAAGCTTAGCCGGGCAGAACTGTACAAGGAACCTACCAGTGAGGAGCTGAATCGCCTTAGGGAGACTGAGAGCCTGTTCCATTCCAGCTTGCTTCGTTTACAGGTACTGTTGTGTGGCTGGGGCTTAGGTTAGAGGGGCAGACCTGAGATCCCAAGGCTGAAGGACTCTCCCCGACCCCTTCTTACAGGTAGAGGAGCTACTGAAGGAGGTGAGGCTGTCAGAAAAGAAGAAAGAGCGGATTGATGCTTTCCTGCGGGATGTTAACCAGCGGATCATGAGAGTGCCCTCAACCCCGGAAACAGAGGTAAGACCTGTGGCACAGGGAACTGGAAGGCCCAGAAGAGGTCCTTAGTAGGAGCATCTAAGACAGGGGCCTTGCTATTCTCTGGAGGGGTTAGGGTGCTAAGGAGCTTATTCTCACAGCCAGGTGGCTTAGCTGGGTGTGTGGTCAACCACGTGTTCATTCATTTAGCAAGCCTGTATGTTCCTTGCAGTAGTTGTGTTCTTAGGCTACCTCAGTGAACAAAGCAGTCTATGTTCTAGTGTTGGGGTTATGGACAATAGATCATAGTCGTGACAAGCAAACTCTATGGCAGTGCTAGAAGGTAGTAAGCACGATGGAAAAGGAAAAAGCAGGACAAGGTAAGAGGATTATGGGGCTATCAGGATGGGAGTGGTTTGCAATTATATATATGCATATATATTTTATTGATTGATTTTAAAGAGAGAGAGGAAGGGAGAGAGAGAGAGAAAGAAACAGTGATTTATTGTCCCACTTATTTAGGCATTCACTGGCTGTTTCTTGTATGTACCTTGACCAGGGATTGAACCTGTAACCTTGGTGTGTCAGGTCAGCTCTGTAACCAACTGAGCTATCTGGCCAGGGCAATTTGCAATTTTAAATAGGGTGGTAGAGGTAGGCCTTATTGAAGTGACATTTGTGTTTAGGATTGAAGGAAGTGAGTTAGCCATGTAGATATCTAAGGGAAGAGGAGCATTCCTGGCAGGAGAAACGGCCAACACAAAGCCTCAAGGGCAGAAGTGTGTCTGGCGTGTTCCTGGAAATGAATGAGGGAAAGGTAGAAGGAGATGAGTTCAGAAAGGTAATGGAGGAGGGGGCATTTCATGCAGGGCCTTGTGCACCAAAACAAAATTCAGGCTGTTGCTCTGGATGAAGTGGGGGACTACTGTAGGGGGTGGGGTTTGTAGACCAGTGATGTGATCTAACTTCAGTTTTAAAAAGTTCACTCGGGCCCTGGCTCAGTGAATTAAGCATCAGCCTGTGAACCGAAAGGTCCCCGGTTCAATTCCCAGTTAAGGCACATGCCTACGTTTTGGGCCAGGCCCCCAGTTGGGGGTGTGTGGCAACCGATTGATGTTTCTCTCCCACATTGATGTTTCTCTCCCTCTCTTCCTCTCTCCCGTCCCCTCTCTCTAAGAGTAAATAAATAAAAACACTTTAAAAAAGTTAAAAGTTCATTCAGGTTGTTGTGTTGAAAGTAGAACAGATAGGGACAAAGGTGAAATCAGGAAAACTAGGTAGGAGAGTCTTATGCAGTGAGATGTTGGTGGCTCAGACTAGGGTAGAGAAGTAGAGAAGTGGTCATGTCCCGATGCCTTTTGAAAGTGAAATGGGTGTTCTTAATAGGTGAGTAAGGTGATTTAACTGTTTTTGGCTTAACTAACTAGTATGGAGTTGCCTTAATAGGGAAGAAATGTTTACAAGGTGATCAGAAGTTTGTTTTCCAATATGTTGACATTGTATTTGAGCAGTGTCCTAGACATCCAGGAAACGTGTTCAGGAGGCAATCAGATCAATATGTCTCTGTTTCCACAGCTGACTGACCAGGCCTGGCTCCCGGCTGGGGTTCAAGTCCCTCTCCACCAAGTGCCGTATACTGTGAAGGGCTATTTCCGCTTCCTGCCCCCTGCTCAGGTCACTGTTGTAGGCAGCTACCTTCTGGGCACCTGCATCCGGCCGGACATCAATGTGGATGTAGCACTGACCATGCCTAGGGTGAGGCCCAGAGTTCAGGGAATGGAGAGGGCTGCCACTGTACTACCTACAAATCCCAGAGTCCCTTTCTTTTTCCCACCTACCACTTGTCAGTGGATTAAAATCTGAATTCTAAATCGAAAGAATACACCACTGCAATCATCTTTAGAGGGCTACTTAGATAAGCCCTTGGGCCAGTTGCTGCCCCTTTAAACCTTCGTGAACTGAGTATGGGGTTGCCAGCCCTGACTCAGGCTCTCTGGCCATCAGAGAATCCTTTGGCTTCATCTGGGCTTCCAAGTTCTCCATCAGTGAGTACTTAAGTACTTAAGCCTGGCTATTTCTCTTTTCCTGACCATCTCCAGGAGATCCTACAGGACAAGGATGGACTGAACCAGCGCTACTTCCGCAAATGTGCCCTCTACTTGGCCCACTTGGCTCACCACCTGGTCCAAGACCCCCTTTTCGGCAGCGTTCGCTTCTCATATACCAACGGGTGCCACCTGAAACCACTGCTGCTGCTGCGGCCTCATGGTGGGAGGCACACACTGGGCTGAGGGCACAGTATGGGGTGGCACAGTGGGGGAGGCACAGGGCCTTTAAGTCCAAGGTGAGAGGTTGGGCCTCACGTTGGAAGAGGAAAGTATAGGGACCTCAAATTCTGAAGTGGGAGTGCGTGGGGCCCTCAGGTAGGTAAGGGGTGATGGGAGGGCCCCTGGCTCCTGGGGCTGCAGGGTTTCAGCACCCTCTGTCCCCTCCCAGGGAAGGATGAGCACTTGGTCACTGTGCGTCTCCATCCGTGCCCTCCATCTGACTTCTTCCGTCCGTGCCGCCTGCTGCCCTCCAAGAACAATGTGCGCTCTGCCTGGTATCGAGGGCAGAGTCCTCCAGGGGATGGTGAGCAGGCACTGGTGTCAAGGTGGAGCCGGAAGGCGGGGTGTCGTGGGAACTTTTCTTAAGGCTTTTCCTTTCCTCCCACAGGCAGTCCAGAGCCTCCCACCCCCCACTATAACACATGGATTCTACAGGACACAGCCCTTGAATCCCACATGCAGTTGCTATTGACTGTGTTGGGCTCAGCCTCGGGGTTGAAGGATGGTGTGGCGCTGCTGAAGGTCTGGCTACGGCAGCGAGAACTGGATAAGGTGAGTTGGGAAAGGCCCAGCTTCCCTTCTCGCTGCATGGTGAGCTGGCTCTGAGCTTGGGCCTCCCTCTCCATCTTTCTTTCAGGGCCTGGGAGGGTTTAGTGGATTCCTTGTCTCCATGCTGGTTGCCTTCCTCGTGTCCACACGCAAGATCCATACCACCATGAGCGGCTACCAGGTCCTGCGAAGCGTCCTGCAGTTTCTGGGTGAGATGGCTAGACTCGAAAAGGCCAAGGATTCCACTCATCCTGGAAATCCTCTCATGGTATCAGAGATAATCTGGTTTCTTGCCGTCAGACAGAGGAGCAAGCTGAGTCCCAGAGACAGTTGCAGTTGAAGGGTGTCATTAGTCTGGGTCCCCAGAGAGGGGAATACTTTCTGACACCTATCCTCTCTGGTTCACTTCAGCCACCACAGATCTGACAGTCAATGGGATCAGTATGTGTTTCAGCTCAGATCCCTCCTTGGTGAGTGGGACAGGGCTGAGTCTGGGCAAGGAGAACTAGAGGTGAGGCCCCCACCCTGACTGGCATCTCTCTATCCCTCCAAGCCGGCCCTGGCTGACTTCCACCAGGCCTTCGCTGTCGTCTTCCTGGACTCCTCAGGCCGTCTCAACCTTTGTGCTGATGTCACTGCCTCCACTTATCACCAGGTACCAATTGTTTCCCAGATGTCCCATGCCAGCCTCTCTGTCTTCTGCCAGCACCAGAACCTCAGAAACTCCTCTCCAGAGAGCTTAAGTTAGGCATGACTCTTGGTCAGAGCCCTCAGGTCAATGAGGGGAGGGGTGCATTGGTGGCAGTCCCTGGCAGTCCCACATCTGAGTCCCTGTGGCCCAAGGTGCAGCACGAGGCGCGGCTCTCTATGGTGTTGCTGGACAGCAAAGCTGATGACGGATTCCAGCTGCTGTTGATGACTCCCAAACCCATGATCCGGGCTTTTGACCACATCCTGCAGTAAGTTTAGGGGTGATGGAATATGTCAGCTGGTCCTGTTTCCCTAGGGCTGCAGTGAGGGGCAAAGGTTCTCAGGCAGGTGCTCATATTCCCCTTGTTGTGGGACATGTGTGGAGGTAACACTTGAGGCCAACAGTACCTGGTTCCCCATCTGTCCCTTCATTCCCCACCCCACAGTCTCTGTCCACTGAGTCGTCTGCAGGCAGCATGTCACCGGCTGAAGCTATGGCCAGAGCTGCAGGACCATGGTGGAGACTATGTCTCAGCTGCTTTGGGTCCACTAACCACCCTCCTGGAGCAGGGCCTGAGATCCCGGCTGCACCTGCTGGCCCACTCTCGGCCTCCAGTCTCAGAGGTGAGAAGGAGTGGGTCAGAGAGTTTGTGGGTCAAAACGGGGTTGGATTCAGGGTTGCAGGACATTGAAAAGACTCACCATCTATCTAATTAGAAAGTGAGCTTCCAGACTAAGCTGGAGGACTTTCGGGTTAAGCTCAGCCTCTCTGCACTCTGCAGTGGGACATCAGCCAGGATCCACCGAAGCACAGAGACTCTGGGACCCTGACGCTGGGATTGCTTCTCCGACCTGAGGGGCTGACCAGTGTTCTTGAGCTGGGTCCAGAGGCCGACCAACCTGAGGTGAGGAGCCCTGGGGTTTTAGGGGTGATTTGGCCCTGTCTGGGGAAGCCCAGCATGTGCATTGGAAGGAGTGGGGTGGATTGTTCTCACGCCTTCTGGATTGAGGCCCATCAGAGAGATTTGTGACAGAGCCTTTCTTTGTTGATCTCTCCACTCACTCCTTTCCTCTCCTCAGGCTGCGGACTTCCGCCAGTTCTGGGGATCTCGCTCGGAGCTTCGGCGTTTCCAAGATGGAGCCATTCGGGAAGCTGTGGTCTGGGAGGCAGTATCTATGTCCCAGAAGCGTCTTATTCCCCAACAGGTGGTCACCCACCTCTTGGCACTGTAAGTATTAGTATCTGAATGCCAGCATGGGCTGGGAGCCTTTCAGGAGGGTGTGGCTCAGGCTTTTGGGTTGAGCAGTTCAAATACAGCAGCTAACTCCTAACCCCCCAGTGTGTACACTGTGTCTATGCCCCACTTCCAGCCATGCTGACATCCCAGATACCTGTGTCCACTATATGGGGGGCCAACTGGATGCACTGATCCAAGGCGTGAAAGAGGTAAGGAGATCCTGGTTTTGGGCGACAGCCAAGGCTAAGGATTGTAGAGGAGCCTGTGGCTGACTTGGTTGGGGGTGAGAAAGCCCTTACCACCTCAGCCAGGCTGCACTTCCTGAAATGTCCAGCAGAGGGGGCGCTGGCATCGCAGCAGCCCTAGCCACTGCAGATTCCCTGGTGGTGGCACTTGGTGGGGTACTTCAGGCTCCTGGCCTCCTGACTTGTTTCTCTCTCAAAGACCTTCAGCACAGGTGAGGAGGCCCTGGCAGCTGCAGTGCGTTGCTATGATGAACTCAGCCGCTTGCTTTGGGGGCTGGAAGGGCTCCCATTGACTGTGTCTGCTGTGCAAGGAGCTCACCCAGTGCTGCGCTACACTGAGGTGAGCTAGCTGCAAGAGGGCAAGGAGCCCTTTCTGTTTGGTAATCCCCACCTCTGCCTCATGCCCCCCCAACTATTCTCCCTTCCAACTACTGCACCCCTTCCCAATGCCAGGCCCCTTCTACAGCCCTCTCTATTCTGTAGGTGTTCCCGCCAACGCCAGTCTGGCCAGCCTACTCCTTTCATGAGCGCCTTCGAGAGCGAGCCTCCCTGTTGCCCCGGCCCGACAAGCCCTGTCCGGCCTACGTGGAGCCCATGACCGGTGAGGGAGCTCTTGAGGGAATGAGAGGGGCTGTTCCCACCCCAAGCCGCAGTCTGAGACCTCTCACTCTTCTCCCCAGTGGTATGTCACCTGGAGGGCAGCGGTCAGTGGCCACAGGATGCTGAGGCCATACAGCGGGTTCGAGCTGCCTTCCAGCTGCGCCTGGCAGAGCTACTGATGCAACAGCATGGGCTGCAGTGCCGGGCCACAGCCACACACACTGATGTCCTCAAGGTTAGGCTGGTGCAGGGCCGGGATACCCCTGGGTGGAGCGAGGGGAGTGTCAGGGTGCCCCATGCTGGCATGTACGTCCCATCCCATACCCTCTTCCAACAGGATGGGTTTGTGTTCCGGATTCGTGTGGCCTACCAGCGGGAGCCCCAGATCCTGAAGGAGATGCGGAGTCCTGAGGGGATGATCTCATTGAGGGACACGCCCGCCTCCCTCCGCCTTGAGAAGGACACAAAACAGTTGCCCCTGCTCACCAGTGCCCTGCATGGGTATGGCCACCTCCACAGGCTCTTCTGTCTATAGACCCTTTTCTGCCCCCATGTGGTCCTCCCGGCCCCCTGTTTCTCTGGGAGGCCAGATGGTGTAATAGGGGTATGAGTTCTGACGTGAGGCAAGTTTTAGAATCTTGGCCTTGCCATTTCACTGGCTAAGTCTCTTTGGGCAGGATTCTCCACTGGACCTATTTTTCTTATCTGTAAAATGGGAATAATGCTAGGACCAACCTCTTGGGTTATTAGTTAGGAAAATGTGAGTTGATACGTGTAATGTGTTAGCACAGAGCCCGAGGTTGGATAAAGTTTGAATAAAATGGTGGCACTAGGGCTGAAACGCTATTCTTGAGCCCCGAGTGCCCGAGTCTCATTGCTACGCCCTCTTCCCCCCCCAGACTCCAACAGCAGCACCCAGCCTTCTCGGGTGTGGCTCGGCTAGCCAAGAGGTGGGTGCGTGCCCAGCTTCTGGGTGAGGAGTTCACTGATGAGAGCCTGGACCTGGTGGCCGCTGCCCTTTTCCTGCACCCCGAGCCCTTCACTCCTCCCAGGTGATTCCCTCCACCTTTTTCCTATCCAGAGTTCCCCCTGTGGCCAGCTTTCACCCGTCTTGCTGTACCTGCAGTCCAAATGGCAGAGGGTGGCTGAAGCAAGTGACAGAAAGGGTTCTAAGATACGCCCGCAATCCAGGCCACGGGGTCTAGACTCTCTAGATTGTTCAGGAAGCCTAGGGATGTGTGGATGGACTCCACCTTGCTCACTCCTTCCCTCAGCTCCCCCCAGGTGGGCTTCCTTCGGTTCCTTTTCCTGGTATCAACTTTTGACTGGAAGAACAATCCCCTTATTGTCAACCTCAACAATGAGCTCACTGGTAAGTGGTAGGACTTGGTGGATTGCAGAGTATGGCAGGCAGGGGTTTTCCCTGTGAATCTGTTAGGTTTTCTCTGTGTCTTCCCCATCCCAGATAGCTACACCTGCCCCTGACTTCCTTGGGGTGGAGAATGAGTAGAAGGGAGAGGCCCAGATCAAGCCTTTAGGAAACCCTGAGACTGTAGAGCTGTGGTTTGCCCACATGCTGACCAGAAACAGAATGGACTGGGGGTGGTAAGCAGGCTGCCTGGAGGGCTGTGAAGGGGAGAGGAGAAGGGAAGGGGCACTCTGAACACCAGGTGAGAAGTCTCATGGTGAGGAGCACAGAAGGGTCTAGATGAGAATAGATACCCAGACCTTTTGAGGGTGGGGTAGGAGTGATGTTTTCTGGTTGTAATGTGAGCAGCTCCTGGTCTCAGCAGAGACGAAGGTGTCAGCTTTCTAATTCCCCAGGTGTGTGGGAGCATAGGGTGGGAGGGGGCCGGGGGCAGGCCTCAGCTTGTACAGGGCCAAAACCAGATGGTTGCCAGGCAGTGGAAAATTGTGCCTCTGGACTGAGGCTGGGAGTTTTAACGCCCTTCTGAGTTGAGGGGAAGTTGGTGTCCCTTTCATTGCTTTTGTCACCTGGGGGAAGGGCATTGGAAAATCCTTGTAATGGATAGCTGCAGGGTGTATAGTTGGAGAACCTGGAGCAGTAGAACGTATCTTGGGGAGAGGGGCAAGCTGAGCCAGGGTTCCTGCTTCCTTCTTGTCCACAGTGGAGGAGCAGGTGGAGATCCGCAGTGGCTTCCTGGCAGTCCGGACACAACTCCCCGTCATGGTCATTGTTACTCCTCAGGATCGCAAAAGCTCTATGTGGACACAGGATGGACCCTCACCCCAGGTTCAATCCCATCTCTGCTCCCAAATGTGTGGTTTTCTCCCTCAAGAAAAAGCTGGCCTAGCCTGAGCTAAGAGAGAACTGTGGTCAGGTCAGACTTATTTGATAAATATGTACCCCCAGATCCTACAGCAGCTTGTGGTCCTGGCAGCCAAGGCCCTACCTATCCTAGAGAAGCAACTACTGGACCCCCGGGGGCCTGGAGATATCAGGGTAAGCAATGGACCAAGACTGACTCTAGGGGCTCTGAGGATTCTGCCTTTGAACCATGGGAGTCCTGAACTCTGGGAGCCCTCCCAGGATGCCCAGTTCCCTTACATGGGAAGCAGTCCAGAGAAGGCATTGAGGCTGCTCAGGGTAACTGGCAGTGGTGGCAGAGTCTGGAGAAGAACCAGGGCCCCCTGCACCTTCCAGGCCTCCTGCTTCTAGCCTGTGCTCCTTGTGATGGACCCAAGCTAGCACCAGCTGGGTCTCGGTGTTTCTGCCTTCAAATGAGCATTCAGGGCCCTAATGGGTGGTCACACAAAGGGACAGGGAGGAGTCAGGGTGGGCCTGTAGAGGGGTTTGTGGTCAGCTCCCTACTCTGCGTGGGCACTGTTGACCCTCCCTGTCCTTCCTCAGACAGTGTTCCGGCCACCCTTGGACATGTATGACGTGCTGATCCACCTGTCTCCCCGTCACATCCCCCGGCACCGGCAGGCTGTGGACTCGCCAGCTGCCTCCTTCTGCCGTGGCCTGCGCAATGAGCCAGGGTCATCGTCCCTGATGCCCGTGCTGGGCTTCGATCCTCCTCAGCTCTATCTGGCACAGCTCAGAGTAGGTCCTAAAGGACTGATTGACCCTGGGGCGGGTACTTCCAAGTGGAGCTGGGGCCCTGGAGGTGACTCTGTCCTGTAATCTTGTCCCTATTCTGCCCTTTCCTAGGAGGCCTTCGGGGACCTGGCCCTTTTCTTCTATGACCAGCATGGTGGAGAGGTGATTGGTGTCCTCTGGAAGCCCGCCAGCTTCCAGCCCCACCCCTTCAAGGTGTGCTGGTTGGTGACAGCCATGCGTTGCTGAGTGTGTACATGTGGCTCCATGTGGGCATGCATGTCTGTGTGTGGTCACTCATGCTTCATGAGTGACCTTGTGTCAGGTGTGAAGTGTGTGTGTCTTGGTGTCTCTGGGTGTACCTTTGTGACACTTCACTTCTCTGACTCCCCTAGGCCTCCAACGCAAAGGGGCGCATGGTGGTGTCTCAAGGTGGGGAGCTGGTGATGGTGCCCAATGTAGAAGCAATCCTGGAGGACTTTGCCATCCTGGGCGAAGGCCTGGTACGGGCTGTGGAGGCCCGAACTGAGAAGTGGAGTGTGTGATCTCCGGTCTCGGGAACAAGCTATAGATGGACAGTAGGACTTGCACCTCTGGAGCAAGGTGTCAGCAGTGGGACCTCCACCCTCATTGCATATGGACTCTCCAATGGAGAGCTTGCTGGCCTGAACACTGAGTCATCTGCAGCAGAAGTCCTGCCCCAATTTTCTGCCTAATGTCCCAGCATTGGGGCAGGGGCCATGATGTCCTGTGGAGTCCCCTGGACCTGGCTGAACTCCCAGAAGATGAGTGGGAGCCAGCTCAGAGAGGAAACTGAACAAACCCAGGAGATCCATCTACATGTCAGCTCTGGCCTGGGTTCCTTCTTTTTATTTTTTTCTTCCTAGGCTGCTTCCAGAAGCCTGGAGAGGAGGGCATGTGCCCAGGGCAGAGGCTCTGTCCCCTTTTCATTGTCAGGATATGTGTCTGCACCTCAGCATGTCCTTCCGTGCGTTGTCCACCTTTAAATGGGTCTCAGAGAAGATGTGGCACTTCCTGAGGGTCACAGAGTACCAGCGCTTGAGCAGTGGAGCGGACTTCAGGTGGGATTCAGGACGGGGCCATGGAAAAGCACAGAGGACAGGAAGAGGCTAAGTGGGTGAAGGGATGGCTCCCCAGTCCAGAAGAGATGTCGAAGCACAGAGTGCTGCCCTGGCCTCTCAGTGTCAGACTCCGTCCACTGTGCATCTGCCCATGCGCGTCACTCGTCACCCTCGGTGTGCTGCAGTGGGGGTGCGGGAGTGAGCTAGACCAAGTCCTGCTCCAGGAGCTCCAGTGCCCTGGGGGAGGGGGATGCTGCTTCCTGTCAGCCTGATCCACACCCCCGCCCCGCCCTGTCTCTGTCTCCCCTAATCCTTCCATTTTTCTTGACTCAGATCAAAAGTGCCTTCTCCTGCCCTGGCTACTGTGACTCAGTGGATTGAGTGCCTGCCTGTGAACCAAAGGGTCACCAGTTAGATTCTCAGGGCACATGCCTGTGTTGCGGGCCAGGTCCCCAGCTGGGGGTGTGCAATAGGCAGTGGCACATTGATGTTTCTTTCCTTTCTCCCTCCCTTCCCGCTCTTTAAAAATAAAAATTTTAAGTGTCTTCTCTTTAAAACCATCTCACTGCCCCAGTTGAGAGGCTCTTTCCCTCAGAAATACTAGAGCAGATACTCTCTGTTCAGTTCTCTTTGCAGTCCTGAACTGCATCATGAACTTGGCTGTCGTCTTAAATTTTGGTTTAAAATTAAGTCATTTACTTTCCCCATTTCTTGGCTTGTCTGCCTTTTTCACGGGGTTTTAACTCGTCTCCTGTATGTCAGCTCTTTGGGGCCAGGGACCATGTTACAACGTAAGATCTGTGGCATCTAGCAGAGGGCTGCGCTCAAGGAGGGTACAGGTGTGTTCAGAAGGAGGAGCGCCTTATCTGGGCAGATGGAAGGCCGGAAGGCCACCAGAAGACTTCAAGGGAAAGACAGTTTGTGATCTCTGCCCAGAGTGGGTGGAGTGGCAAATCTTATTTATTTATGGGAATTTGATCATATAATACCAGTCCTATGAAGGACATACTTTTAATTATGCTAGTTTTCAGAATAAGGGAACAGGTTCAGTGGGGGGGCAGGGGCCCATTTGCGGAGGGGCTTTGGTGCCTGGCTATGAGGCTTCATCCTCAATAAGCCACTTAGGGGAACTCTGGCCTCCAATTTCATCCCAATTCTGTTAGTCTGTGAATCTGTGCCAGTCCCTGCCTGTCCCTGTCATGGGACAGCTAGGCCTATGGTTGAAATTAATATAGCAAACCCATGGATTGGCTTTGTAAATGGGGGTCTACATCTCCCCCTGTGCTGCTCATTTATGAACTCCAGAAATCAGCAGCCCACCTTTATTTTCTGCAAAAGCTTCAGGCCTATAGCTTCTTGCCCTTTCATGAACCCAGCTTTGGATATCCCAGTGAAAGTAGGGGTCAGAATCTGCCCCAAGGCAAGGCTGTGTAGCAGGTGGCTTCAAGCAGTACAGACAGAGTAGTATGGGAAATGTAGAAGCTAAAGAACTTACAAGTATGACACATGGACATGAACTAAAGGGGGGGAATGTGAGTAGGAGGAGGGGAAAATGGGGCAACTGTAATAACATAATCAATAAAATACATTTTGAAGAAGAAGTACAGGCACTAATCCCACTCTGGAAATAAGCCCTGGCCCTGCTACCTCCCTGTGTGGTCCTGGGCAAGTCACTTCCCTTGCTGGGCTCAGCCTCGCCACCTTTAAAACAGGTATGAGGATGGCTTTGGTCAGGGGCCCCTGCTGGCAGTGGAAGAGAGTGGAGAACTCAGAAACCCCAGGAGCTGCACTATCCTTTTTCTACTCCCTGCTTCAGCTTAGGGGGTGGGGTGGGGTGGGGTGGGGTGGGGTGGGGGAGAGCAGGAAGCCCAGGCTCCAATTTCAGTCCCTCACATTGTGTCCTTAACCTGTTTTCCTCCGATTTTCTATGGGAAGTAGGTGAAGAGGCTGGTGTGGTCTAAGGTGACTTTCGGGAAGGAGATGGGGGTGTGAGGAGCTAGAATTTCAGGGGAAGGAAGGAGAGAAGCCCAGAAGGAGCTCCAGTATGAGCAAGGCTGTACAGGGTGATGTAGACTACGCATCCCCATGGGTGTGTCTGCCTCTGGGTCCCTGCATTTACATTTGCAGGTAGATGTGGATGGACTAGGGGCATGATTTGTCTGCTGTGTGTGTGTAGGGAGGGTGTGCACACACATCTGTGCGCACTAGTCTGTGTGTGCAGGTTTTTGTCTCTAACTCTTGGTTGCCGTAAAAGGAGAAATCTGCTCTGCTTTTGAAGAGCCAGTCAGGAGGAAAAGCTCTCAGGTAGGAGGCAGGAATTCTGGTTTCCTTTCTGCAGGTTTAAATGTCTTTAAATAAAGCCTTCCCATTCTTGGGCCTTCCGTTTTCCCAGTTCTGTCAGAACTAAGCTTCAGTATGCAGTTGCATTTAGTGAATTATCAAAGGGTTCTCCCTCCCATCCATGGTATCCAATAACCTTTTCTAAACCAGAATCCTTTTAGCTAAAGACCCTTTCTTTCTCTGCCCAGCTCCTTACTTTGGAGAAAAAGAGCGAGACCCCAAACCCTAGGGGTCCTTGCAGTAGGCGACATTCAACAAAGTCCTGAGGGCTGCTTGGTTCCTGACCTACTGTCAGATTTGGGCTTGTTCCACCCCTCCCCCCATAAATATATATGTAACCCCCTCCAACATCCAGTTGCTTTGTGAGTCAGAAATTAATCCAGGTGAGCCATAAAGGGGAGGGGCACGTGAATCACCCTTACCTTTCTCAGACAAGGCCAGCCTGCCCCTCCCCCTACTGTGGAGGAAGAGAAGGAAGAGAAGGAGCATCTTAGATTTCCCCAGGAAACGAAGGGGGACCAGCATGCTCAAAAACCAGAGGGAGACACTTCCCTTTCCCACTTCAGTTACTGGAAGGTGAAAGGGGAGGATAATTTTTCTGGTTTGCATGGGGCCCAGAGAGGTGTATGAACTTGTCCAGAATCACACAGAGAGTAGGGAGTGGAGCTGCAGAGAATCGAGGTGTCCTGGCTCCAGGCCTTGCTGCTGAACTTGGGCTTTCCTGGAGCCAAGGACTGGGGTGGGGAAGAATAAAGGACTAGAGAGGCCTGAACAATGGGGCAGGGAGGAGTGAAAAGCGTGGCCCTCTCCCCTGTTCTGGGCTGCCTGCCAGCTTTGCCCCACTCCCTCTGCCTAAGGCAGTTGAATGAAGCTGTTATCAGCAAGACCCAGAGAAGGAGGGTCAAGCATAAGGGTAGGGGATGGGAGCGTGAGCACTCTGTTCCACCTCAGTTCAAGCCTGAGTCTCCTCTGTTGGCCTGAGGTTGGGAGCTCCTCAAAAGAAGAACCCAGGTCTTCTCTATTCTCCTGGACAGGAAACCTCCACAGGACAGGGATGAGCTCTCCTAAAGATGGATGATGCCAAGGTTGGGCCCTTATTTGAGGTAGTAAAAGAACGTGGAGACCCAACCCCTGTTCCGCTTGATGACCAATGGTTTGGATGAAAAAGATAGTCAGATATGACGTCCTGGCTTTTCCCAATCTCCCTCCACAACACGCTCATCTTTATCTCCCAATCAGTGGGGTTTTGCTAGAGCCCAGGTCCCACTGACCCCAGACCTAGAGGCCCTCAGGAAGTCACTCCGGAAGTTCGACTGCAGAATCTCCTAATGCAGCCTGTCCTCTCCCCTGGATCCTTCTGTGAGTCCTCTCCCCTAGGGCAGGCAGCTAGCGGCTGCCCTGTAATTAGCACCTGGGCTGGGCTGGGATGAGAGGAGAGTATGCTGGGGCTCACGCACACCCAACACCTTTCTGGAACGCCAGATGCAGAGTCCTTCCCCCACTTGTCTCCCCATCCCCACGCCCTTCACACCACAGGCTTCTCAGAGAGCAGTTTTTCTGGGCCTCACCTCAGCTTCAGGTTCCTGTCAATTCTGCCCACCTCCAATTTCAGCTTCTTGCCTACCTGCCCTGCCCACTTTGCCTAGGAAATCCCAAATCCTAACCTTCTTCCCTCTCTGCAGCCATTGCCCTGTGTCTGGCCTCTTTTTCTCCACTGTGGCCTCCTTCCAGGCTTTCTGGCCTCAGTGTCTCCCCTTCTAACCCATCCTTCACTCAGCACCTGGAGGAATCCTTCTAAATGCAAACGGAGACCATGTCAGCCCCCTGCTTAAAACCCCCAGGCCTCCCATAAGCCACTGTTCTTAGCAGTGAAACATTTATTAATTGTTATCTTGTTTGGAACCTTGGTATAAAATGGCTAAGATGCTGTGGTTGAAGGAGATGGGGACAAGGCTCAGCCTCCTTGGCTTCCCTCTCGCCATCTCCAGCTGTAGTAGACCCTGTGAGAGCTTCCTCAGAGCCCTTGGGGCTTAAAGAAGCACAGCTTAAATATCTCTGCCCAAACAGCCCCCACCCCCAGTAAGGTCCAGGCCCTTAGTATTGAACCCAAGGTCCTTCCTGTGCTACCCGTGTCTCTCCCTGGCCTCACTGTAGCTGCTCTCATCAAGTATCAGGCCAGCACCATTCTATCCAGGGCCTGGTCCAGCAGTCTCTCACCTGCCAGACTCTCCACAAAATCCCCAGTCAAGTGTTTCCTCCTCCAGGAAGCCCTCTGATTGCCTCAGCCCAAAGGATGCTCCATACCCTTCCTGATTTCAAGGACCAGGTAAATGATGGGCCTTGGTTCAGGCCCCACATGAAGCCTGTGAGCTTTCCTTCTTTCTTAATGTCTGGTCCTGACGCCTCATCCTCTGAAGCAACCCCATCCTGGTTCCAGGAGCTTTCCTGACAGCGAGGAGGGAGATGGGAGATCAGAAAGCCCAGAGGCTCCAAGGGTTCCAGGAATCTGATCCTGAGGTGTGAGCCGGAGCCCTCTAGACACCCTAGGCCTGTTTGCTGGGATAGCCTGGTCTATGTCAGCTTCATGTCACCAACTCCCCTCCTCCCAGTGTGTCTCCAGACTCCTTAACAGATCCCCATCTTCTGTCTCCGGCTTTTATGAACACTGGACACAGATCCACAGCCAGTCCCAGATAAGGACACACACATGCACACGCAGGCCCTCAGGGATACACACATACATGTGCAGCCGCCCACAGGTACACACGGACCTCCCTGGAGATATACACACACGCAGTCAGGAATGCACACAGCTATTCCCACGTGAGGAAACGTGGCTCTGATTAAGGAGACAGCTTCTGGAATGAACCTTTCCGCCTATATTGACTGCGTAATACAGTTTTCAAAGCCTGAAACATTCACAATGTAGTTTGATTGTTACAGAAGCCCTGGGTCTGGGGCTGGGGGAGGGCTCCAACTGAAACCTCCAGGTGGCTGGTGAAGATACTGAGACTCTGAGGGGTAGGGGAAGAGAGTGACCCAGGTCCAGTTCCCCTGCTGGTCAGTGGCCAAGCCAGGCTTGGAACTGAGATCCTGGGTCTGCCAGAGGGCTCTGCCCCCATCGGTCTGCCACTGTGACTCTGGACCCTTCCGCAGCAAGAGGTCTAGGCCTCTGTCCCATCCCTCTGCTTCTCTATGACCCTCTGCTGTCCTCAAAGGGTGCCAAGAGCAGCTCAGGGACACCAGAAGGTGGACCCAGAGTCCCCAGGATATGGGTCAGAAGGTGGATTTTCTCAAGGTCCGGCTGCTTATCTGGCTGGAGGTGCCTGAGGTGGGTAGTTTATGTTCGCAGGTTCCCTGCCGTGTCTTGCCTGTCTGTCTGGAGACAGGGGGTGACTGCTGGCACAGTAGGAGGAGATGCTCGCCCGCCCCCCAGTCTGGGGACGCTCATAATAGGGTGATTCATCTCTGTACTTCACTCCCCTTGCCAGTCTAGAGCCAACCCGCCCCCCACCAACAGCTCTCAAGGCCCAGAGGCAGGGATGGTGGCCAGCAGTGTCCTGAGAGTGGGGCACACTTTAGAAAGGGAGATCGAGCAGGGAGGGACTCTGAGGGTTCTCGTGCCCTGGCTCCCTGCTCTCCTGTGCCTCCGGCCAGGCCTGGGCCTCCCTGGCCACCCTGCCCGTTTCACCCCTTCTCCCCATCCCCACGGGGTTTGAATCCCAGCTCAGCATTCACTGGCTGAGTGAGACCTTGGCAAGTCACTGCTCTCCAAATTTCAGTTTTCCCCTTGTGAAAGGAGAAAAATATACCCACTTCTGGGGATTGCTTTGCATATGGGAGGAAGTACATTTTTTAAAGGTTTTATTTATCTGTTTTTAGAGAGAAGGGGACGGAGGGAGAAAGAGAGGGTGAGAAACATTGATGTGTGAGAAAAACACGGATAGGTAGCCTCTTGCACACCCCCAGTTGGGGATCTGGCCCGCAACCCGGGCATGTGCCCTGACCAGGTATCAAACCGGTGACATTTTGGTTTGCAGGCTGGCGCTCAACCCACTGAGCCACACCTGCTAGGGCACTTTTTTTTTTGAGAGAAATATTGATTTGTTGTTCCCTTTATTTATGCACTGAATCCACAACCTTGGTGGATCTGGACGACACTCTAACCAACTGAGTTACCCAGCCAGGGCAGGAAACACTTTTCTAAAGTTGAAAACGTCTATGTCTGTTTAGGTTTGCTCCTCCCCCAGCCTGCCCCAATGCTCTAGAGAGATAAGGGGATCCAGCGAGACCGGGGGCATTGTAGCACTATTCATTTTCTATGGCTATACTCTTCTTCACCCCACTTGCTGACGGCAAAGCCCAAATCTCTGTGGCTCTTCAGACTGCTTCCATTCAGGGAAAAAGAGTTTGGGGGCAGGATGTGAAGGGCATGCCATCCCCCCATTCCTTACAGGGCCTCAGCCAACCCCTCTGGTTCAGCAGGCTGGGGCTTGTGTCTTCAGCCCTTCCCTTGACTGGAAACCCACTCCCCCAGCTTTGACCTCAAGGAGTCACAGCCTCCCACGGGTGGATGGGCCGTCAGGGCTCCTTTCTGAACCCAGCCCTCCCGTCCAAGTGAGACACAGACCTTGCTCAAGATGCCCTGGGAGGAGATGGAGCCTCCTCCCAGAGCTGGGTTCCAGCCTGCACTGGGCCCGGTCTTTCCTTCCCAAAGCCCAAGAGAGAGCCCAGAGGGCTCTAGGTAAACTGTATGACTCAGAGTCGGGACCTCACCAAACTCATTCTACTCTCTGTGAGGCCATGTTTCCTTTTGCCTTTTCTGCCAGGGGGCGCTATTCACGTTGACTGCATTGAGAACGATGCCTCCAGCGTCCAGTCCCGCAGTGAAGTCCCGCTTCTGCTCCCCTGAACTCCTGCTAGCCTGGCATTTCTAGACAGGCATCCTCGGGCCCTGACTTCTCTCAATCCCAAATGACCGAGAAAGAGAACTGACAGGAGTAAGGAACCCCTCCTTGCGAGGCATTGCATCCTCCAGGCAGGGTCCTCTCAGGCCCATTAAGAAAGATGAATCACACCCTGGCCAGTGTGGCTCAGTTGGCTGGCCATCGTCCCACAAACTAATTTCCCATCAGGACACAAGCGTGGGTTGTGGGTTCAATTCCAGTCAGGGTGCATATGGGAGGCAGCTGATTGATGTTTCTCCCTCCCTCCCTCTCTCTCTCTCTCTCTCTGCCCTTCTTCCCCTTGCTCTAAAATAAGCATGTCCTCCTTGAATGCGGGTAAAGAAGAAAAAGAAGAAGGATGAAGCCTTACCCACACCTTCTCAGCTCCAACCCTGACGCATCCCAATGTGCATGTGTATGCACATATATGACATGTGCGTAACCACTAGTTACAAATAGAAATGGGTTTGGTGAGAGTGTGTGGGGTCATGGTCCTGAAGGCTGAGAGCTGATTTGGGGCCACAGAGCACTGAGAACCAGCTCTTGTTCCACTTGTCAGACCATGTGCCTTGGCATGGAGCTGCATCCATTACAGGGGGTTGCAAAGATTCTCTGGGGTGGGCTGGAGCCCCGGATTATGGGTAGGCAGACATACACATGCACACATGTGTGAATACATGTAGGTACACATGTGTTAATAAGTGCTGCTTAATGTGAACAAGATACACAAGCCCGAGGTCGAGTGAGCGACCTGCCGCCCCCGCCCCGGTGCGGCACACACGAACACCTATGCAAGCTGAGCGCCGACTCTGCAGGAGCCGCGCATGCCTCTACTAGTGGCAGAGCTGCTCCTGTTTTTCTCCTCTGCTCCTCTCCTCTGCCAGGCCAGGCCAACAGGCCCCAAATGGGGTGCTGCGGGCTGGGGTTCCCCACTTTCTTTCAGTGCTGAGGAGTTCCTTGCTTGTTCCTGCCCTATACTGCCTTTGCAGCCCCACCTGAGGCAGTGAGAGGCTGAGAAATACCCCATGGGGCAGGGATAAGAGAAGGCAGCCTGTTCCCCCACTCCCCCGTGGGTTCTGGGATCAGGACTCTAGGGTTCTGCTCTGAGTGAGTGAGTCACACACTGGCAGTGGAGCTGGAGGCAGGCCCTCAATGATGGCTCCCTGATTCACGGCGGGGCCTCCCAGAGGGTGGGGTGCATTGCTATGGGCCAAGGGCCATGAGAGGTGTTGTATGTGGGCTCCACATGTGTGACTCTGTGGCCAGGCTCCCATGTGAATGGGACCCTGTGTGCATGTGAGCAGAGTTCAGTGTCCATAGGCAGTGTGACCATCAGTCTCAGGGTACGTGTGTGTTTACACACATGGGTGCATGGGTATGAATCTACCCGATATGTATTGCTAAGCCACATCTTTTTAAGCTTGAGTCACTTTTGGAGCCTTTATTTCTGACAACCATTCCTCAAGGGACAAGTCCCCAAAGCCCGTAGCCCACCTGGATTAAGTCCATCTGGAAAATGTGGTTTCTTTGGCCTCGCTGGCAATGCCACCGTAGGGACAGGGGCGAGGGCATATTTGCGCCTAGTCCTGTGGGAGTTGGGCCCAGGCCACCAAACGTCAGATTCCCAATTACTGAGTGCAGCACAGGGAGCAGGGTTGCCCCAAGACTCCCCTCAGAGGGGGCTGACACTCCAACAGTTTAGCAAGTTTAATCTCTTAAAAGGACAGACTCTCCCTTGGCTGGGAATTAGCCAGAGTCGGAGAGGAGGGGGTTACAAACAGCGGGGACTTCCTCTGCTGGCAAGCATGTGGCATGTGGCACGTGGCATGTCAGAACAACTTCAGTTCAGCCTCTGGAACCATGTGCAAAATGTGCTCAGGTACACGTGTGACAGTCTCAGTTAACCCAGCCACATCTGACAGGATGTGCACAGCCAGGAGAAATGCCCAGCAAGTGTGACCAAGCACAAAGGACAAATGTTCTGTGCGGACACAAATGTAGACAGAGCTGGTCCAAACAGGCAACACATGACGTTCGCACAGCACAAGGAGCAAGGGCCCACGAGCTCTGGCTGGAACTCAGCATGTGTTCTGTGTGCCCGGCTGAGTCTAGTCTTTGAGAGGGTCTCTTCTTTGGGATCCACAGCCCCCTGCTGAGGACATGCTGGGTCCAGCCATCCTGTAGACCTAGGGCTCTTTTCTTTTCTGACATGTCTCCTCTCACCCTTAACGTAACGGCGACCATGGGAAAGCTCACGGTCACGGGCCAAGGAGGTCTTTCTGGCAGCTGCATTCTCCCCAGCCATGTCCCGCACCTGGCTGTGCCCCATCACTGGCTCTGAGCCTCCAAGACACACCCTCCCTTATGTGCTCTCCAGGGTCGACCCTACTCCTACGGCACCTCACATCCCTTGTTACCCCATCTTCCTCATTAGCTCCCCTCAACCCAGAGTCCCCACGAACATCCTCACGCAAGGTGTGGGATGGCCGCCCACTCCCGTGGGCGCGGCCCAGAGCTGAGTGGGCGGGGCAGCAGGCGGGCCCAGTGCCTACCTCTCCCATAAACGGCGCGGGCCGCGCTCCGGGACTCTGCAGCTGCACCCGCCGCCCCTCCTCCGAGCTCCTCCGTCTTGCCCTGCCGAACCGACCGCTACCTGCCCCAGACATGGATCGACAGAAGGCTCTGGTGTCCCGCTGCGGGGAGCTGGTCCACATCCGCTACCGGCTGCTTCGCCAGGCTCTGGCGGAGTGCCTGGGAACCCTCATCCTTGTGGTGAGTGTGTGTGTGTGTGGGGGGCGGGGGGCAGAGAAGCCCCTGTGTCTCTGGCCCCCACACTCCCCAATCCTTCTGTTCGCTGGAGGGCTGTTGCTTTTCAAGACAGCCTTACCCCTCTCCCAACTCTGATCCCCATCTTGACCCCTTGCAGAGTGCTCTTCCCTCCAGCTTTTACTCCAGCTGTTGTGACTGCTGTTACTCCCCAGTGACAGCTTTGATCCTGCAACCTCCCCCCACTAGTGACCCAGCCCACAGGCTGGAGCTGAGGTCACTCCTGTAGTCTGGGGGCCCCTTCCCCTTCTCAAGGCTCCCACTGCTCCCCAAGTTCTCAGAGTCCAGCTCAGGAAGCAGCCGGGGCGGGGGGTAGGCAGAAGCAAATGGAACCCTTTTAGATTATTTGGCTTCTGATTTCTGGCCCCAATGAATAATTAAGGCTCAGAAAGTCCAAAAGTTCCCGTGACATGAGGACAGTTTGCCACGGGTTGGGGCAGAGGGTGCAAAGAGCAGCGCACGAGGAAAGGAGGATCCTGAAGATAGGAGGCCAGGAGGGCTGCTGGGCTCCGGGCACAGAGGAAGTGGTCTCACTCAAGTTGCTCCCCTTCTGCGGAGCGGCTCCCAGACCCTGTCAGTTACCCAGACAGATGCTGTCAGCTTCTGCGCAGAAGCACTCTGACTGACTCTATGGGTTCTCTGAGTGGGACACGTTTCCTGCCTGGGTCACTCCCCAGTCCCAGTTACTACTCCCTGGTCACATCCATTTTGCCCCTACGTGACTCTGCTCTTCTTGGGTCTGGCGGACACACACCCCAGTTACAGGCTCTATTTCCTGTCCTAGTTACTCTGATTTTCAGCCACTTTGTGGTCACACCTGTTTTCTTCTCGGTGACTTCTGGGTTTAGTTGCTGCATTCTAGTGGGTGGGTTGCATTATTCCATTCCTGCCCCAGCCCCAACCCTAGGTAATGCAGACCTGCCAGCCCCTGTGGACTCGGAAGCTTACCAGGATGCAAACAGGGCTGGGGTGGCCCACCTCAAATGGGTGGTGGTGGCGGAGCAGGCACTGTGGTAAGAGGAGGGCTGAGACTCACCTGGAAATAGGAAGGGGAGAAGGAAGCCAGGGAGGCACTTTATCCATGGCCCCTCACAAGACGGATGGCTCTACCAGTCATCCCCGTCCCTTCTTTCCCCTGTGCCAAGGGAGTGGGCCAGGTGCTTATCATCCTCTTGCTCCATAGCCTAGTGTCCCCCACTCTCTTATCTGATTTATGATCCAGCCCCCCATTGGAGAGCAGCCAGGACAGGGGAAACACATTCGCAGAAGCTCCTCCCTGTCCCCTCCCAAGCCTCAGTTCACCTCCCCCACAAAGGAGAAGTCAGGCCTAGCAGGGAGCTTCTCCAGTAAGGAAAGTTTTAGGCTCAGATGAGTATGAGGCATTGAGTGTCAGTGAAAAGCAGAACCTCAAGGGCAGCCTAAAGAGGAAGGGCCAGGCTAGGAGACCCAAGCGATGGGTGAGGGCTTGCCTGCATATTTCTGGGGGTTGGGGACCTAGAGCCTGCAGTGGTAGCAGTGGAGCTGGCTTTGGGGCAAGGGGAGCCCCTTCCTCCGGAGTATCTAGTAAGGGAGGGGCACAGGGGAGAAGGAAGGGTAAGGAAGAGGAAGATTAGCCTCGAGGTGGTAGAACTGGCTCTGACAGCTTCTCACTCCAAGACCTCCTGGGATGGAGCCAAGTTTGGGGCTCAGAGAGGCAAGGAACTGAGACCAGGACTTGCCAAGCCCGGCAGGGTTCCCGGGTCCCACACGTGCCTGCCCCTCACCCACCCCCTATATAATTACAATCTCTGATCTTTGCTCTTGTGTTTCCTGTACACCCTTGTCCTCCATCACTGCTGCTGGCTTTCCCATTATCTTGGTCTTTCTGAGAAAGGATAATGAGAATGCCTGATAGCAGGACAACAGGACACTGACCTGTCAGAGTGGACAGGGGCCCTAGCATGGGTCTTGGAAATTGCCTTCTGGGTAGATATAAAACTTTTTTTAATAGTTTGTTTATTTATAGAGAGAGGGGAAGGAGAAGGAGAGGGAGAGAAACATCAATGTGTGGTTGCCTCTCATGTGTCCCCCACTAGGGACCTGGCCTGCAACCCAGGCATGTGCCCTGACTGGGAATCGAACCAGCGACCCTTTGCTTCATAGGCCCATGCTCAATCCACTGAGCTACACCAGCCAGGGCAGATATAAAACTTTTAATTATGAGAAGGTGGAAGAGGAGATCGGAGCAAGGGCTGGAGCAGCTTTGGGGGACACTGCAGGGCTCAGGACAACAGCTCTTTACAGCTGATAAGCATTTTTACATTTGAACAAGGGGAATAGACATGCAGTGTATTCTGTCCTTCAGGACATCAGGGATCTTAGTCCTCTCAAATGCCTTCTATCCCTGGCCGAAAGCTTAGAACTAATCTCCCATCTTCCACTGCCCTGGGGCCCAGACCAGGGCCAGTGAGAAGAGTCACTCATCAATGCCTTTAGGATCACCAAATCTGAGTACAGACCCCAGACTCTGGACCCCTGAGGATAGAGAGGTCGGGGTCAGTGGAGAGAGAGGAGGCTCTGGGACAGGGACAGGTCAAGGAGCATGCTGAGAGGGGCTCTGAGAAGAGCCAGGGGCACGGGCAGGGGCTCTGACGTCCCAGATTCAGGAGAAGTGGATTCAACCTAACTTCTGGTCTCCTCCTTATTTCTTTGTGCCCCATTCCTCATCACCTCCTCAACCATCCAGCTTTTCTTTGGGGTAAAAAGGGAGGCAACTGCAAGTGGGAAATGAGTGAGAGCCTTCTTACCTCTATGGGCCGGGCCTGAAAGGCTGGGGGAGAAACTACTAAGGTGAACGCTGTTCCCCTCTCCCCTACTCCTGTTGAGATTCAAGAAAAGTCAGTGACGGTGGTTCA
>PVKM010018256.1:0-25155 GCA_004027735.1 Carollia perspicillata
TCTTGGTTTACGGCTTCCTAACCCGGTGACTGTTTAATCTGAACCCAAGGCCCAGATGTGGCACCACAGCACGAGCTCCGCCCCTGTGTATATACGTGAGACTCTGCCAGTATTATTTTTTCCTCTTTGTGCAAAGGTCTGAGTAATAATGATGATAATAGCAAAGGTTTCCATTTAATGAACTCTGTGTGAAGTAAATACCTAATTCTCAAAGCAATTTATGAGTAAGGGCTTCTGCTGTTCTCAGTTTTTCAGATGGAGGAAGGGTACATGACTTGCCCAGAGTCACCAACCACTAAGCGCTGAAACTGGGATTCGGTCTGCCTGGTTTCGGGGCCTGTGCTCTTCACAGCCAGCCTCTGCTTCCTCTGGAGTTAAGTAATCTTCAGCAAAAGATGTCACCATTGCACATGGAGCCTTTTTCATCTTTTCCAAGCCACAGAACAGGTGTTGGGTATCCCCCAGTGTCAAGATTCCCAAAATATTTCCCCAATTTGGTATCCCCCGAGCTCTCTGGGCTCTCCTGGTATCTTACAAGACCCCACGGACCCCAAGACCTGCTTTCCCAAACAATCCTGTGGGATTCTGAGGCAGTGCCCTTGGACCCTGAGGACTTGTGGCATTTTGAGGGCAGCACGCTTGCCTCAGGCCGACCTTGGTGTTGGAGCAGGGTCTTGGGGACAAAAGCTGACACACTGTGAGACCAGGGCAAATGGCTTTTTCGTGGTGAGGAAACCCAAGGCCAGGGCCTTTGACATTACTGGGGGACGTACATGTATGTGGGATACTGAACTCGGTCCCATGGGAAGAGAGAGGGACCATTAACAAACTGGAGAATCTGGAAAATCGCCAGCTAATTAGTGGGTGGTCTCCTCATTTGGGTTCCTCAAAAATCACTTATCTCCAGACTGGGTTGGAGTCTGTCTGCCAATGTGAATGCTTTCTCCCCAAATAATGTTTGTTTTTCTATTTCTGACCGGAAGGTTAGGTGGTAGGAGGATTAAGTGCATTAATATGTGTAAAACACTTAAAATGCTGCTTTATTGTATTATGGTAAGCACTCAATAAATGTTCATTATAGCCATTGTAATTGTTCGTATTTATCCTGATTATCACTAAGCTTAGAAGGGCCTCTTCCTCCAGAGACAGGAACCCTCCCAGAGAGGGCAGAGCTGGCTACGACGAACTGTTGACATTTGGCTTCCCCAGAAGTTCTGGCATCAGTCATCTCCTCACGTCTCTTTTCTGGGCCTCAGTTTCCACATCTATGAAGGTAGATGAACCTGGACCGTTCATGACCTTTGTGATCATTTGCTGAGGGAGGGTGGTTAAAGGAGCAGATCCTGTAGCCAGGCTGTCTATAATAACCTTGACCCCAGCTCTGATCCTCACATGCTCTGTGATCTTGGACATGTTCCTTAGACTCTCCATGCCTCAGTTTCTCTATTTGTAGCATGGGGTGCCTCTAGCAGCTCAAGGAGTTGTTGTAAAGATTGGGTTAATACACACCAAGTGTATAAATAGCACAGAGGAAACACCTGATAGATGGTGGCTTTTAGTGAGCATTTCATAGCCAAGAGGTTCAACTGTGCTGGAACTAGATTGTGTGACCTGTTTAGGGGAGATGTGTTGCTAGATGGGAGTGAGTGGATATCGCTCTTTTTAGCTATGGACAAGGCCAGGTTTAAGGGGGGGGGCAGAGAGATGGTGATAAGGGAAGCAGTTGAAGGGCCAGGGCTATTCATGGTGTGACCGTGGCTGTGGCAACTGGCGGAGAGTCAGATCATGGACTTGCTAAGAAGGGACTAAAGCTGTGTGTGTGCTTATAGCCCACTGACCCCAGGTTTCCCTAGATTTAAACAGCCCACTGAGAGCATACAGTTAAAGGTGTTTTGCCTGTGGATTAGAAAACTTTCAACTCAGCTAGGGTGAAGATTTCTTAGACAAAGGCAGGCAAATGGCATGCAATATGGTAGCATCTGACATTTGGGTGGGCTTTTGATTTCATACATACGTATTTTATTTCAACCTCCTGAGAGTCCTGTGAAGTAGCTGGTATTGTTCCCATTTTACAGACAAGGATACTGAAATGAGGAAAAACTAAACTAGCATATTCAGACTTTGTAGGATATAGATTTATTTGGTCGTCTGGCTCGTGTAGAACTTTCCTCTTCCTGACATTGTTGTTGGGCTTGGGCTTTCCAGAATGGAGGATGAGGCAGAGGCAGAAAGGGACAGGGGAGTGGGGAGACAGGAACCTGCAGGACCCCCACAGGACCCCAGCACTTGCGGATGCACACAGAGCTGCATCTCACTTTGCAGAGCGACACGGCACCCTCTGAAGCTCTGACTAGTACCCTGGAATCTCAAAAACATGCTTGCCATCCCCAGGAGGCCATGTGGATGCAATAACTGGTCTCCACATTCCCTGTTGGTATTGGGATGACGCTGAACGAGAGGCGGTAGGAGAGAAGGGGCTGGAGGGGCACAGGTTTGTAGTAGGTGTTCAGTGAATGCCAGACACTCCGTGGTGGTTACTAATTAGTGTATCTACCACAGTTACTGTGCAAGCCCTGGACAGGACCCTGAAGTGCGGTTAGTCCCGGGTGTGAGCTGGAGAGGAAGTGTTTGGGGAAGCAGCTCTTTTCTCTGCTGCTAGAGGAGGGGCGGTGTAGGCATGCAACGGCGAATTCTCGGTTCCCTCTGGGGCCCTTGACCCTTCTCAGGGTCACGGTATAAATGTGCAGGGTTTTGGGTTTTTTCCCTCCACCTAATAAAAATGCCACAATGGCTCAGGAATATAATAGGCCTTGATGTGGATAGCAAATTCTTAGCACTGTTTCGAACTTTTTCTTACAGAAAATTTTAAACATACACAGAAGTAGAATGCCACAATGACCCCCATGGGCAATTTTATTTTGTTGCCTCCAGATTATTTTGAAGCAAATACCAGACATTTTGTTGAATTTACATCAAGGACCTGCTGCTTGGCCAGCTTCATTTCTGGCAGTGGAGGTGTCGTGTTGCTGGGTGGGCCTTTAGAGCAGAGCTTTTCCTCAACAGCCCTTGGCTGTGTCCGTTGCCTGGGCCAGTTTCCCAGCCTAGAAGACCAAGTGATGCCTGCCCCATTTGGGGAAATCTCTGCGGGAGGCCCTGTGTCTAGAAGTGAATAGGGAAGCGAGCCTGTGAGTCCCTATCAGATAGGGCTTTCCTGGGGGAAGGGTTACCAGAGGCACTTGCCTTCATGCCTTGGTTCCCCCAGCAAGACTGGGACTCTCTGCTGAGTGTCCCCACAGGGTCCTTCCTGCTGTCTCTGGGTTGCCCCTTGGCATGTGGTAGAGCTGGGAAGTATCACCTGCCTCCCTTCCTACCCCCAGACGTATTGGCCTCTCACCTTGCTTGGCCTCTGGGCAGCCTGACATGCCGCCTTTGATGCCTCTTCTCTCTGGCTTAAGAGATCAGCCCTTGAAGGGTTTCCTCCAACCAGGCTGCAGCCCCTTCCCAGTGCACTTGGCCAGCTCCTCTCCCACCTTGTGCTGGTGTCAGCACTCGGTTTTCCCAGGCCCCTGCCGGGCCCTCTTCTCACCACAGTCTCTTTCATCCTGTGGCTTCTAACCTGGTTCCTTGTCAGCTTTCACTCCCCTGATCTGCTGCTCCATGTCTTCGTCCACCTCCTCAGCCTCTGCCCAAAAAGCTGGAGTTACCCTAACCCCCTTTTCACCTTTAACCAAGGCGTGCCCATCATCACTCTGCTGGGTCCTCCCGTGGTGCTGCATTGGGAGCCAGGCACATAGTAGATGCTCAAGAAATTTTAGTTGCTATCATTCTTACAAGTACATTATTATTAATACCCCTAGTGTCTAACACAGTGCTTGGCACATGGAGGGTCTTCAACCAAGTTTAGGTAAAAAAACAAATAGTAGGCCCGAGTTCTGCTCCGTACCAGTGACCGCCCCCAGTCAGATGACCCCTTGCTCTCAAATGCAGGTGCTGGTGTTGTATCAGATGGTCTGGTGCCTATTTCCGAGCTGAGGCTGCTCCTGAGGACCTCTTTCTACTGATGCTTGCTCATTGCCTGATAGCGCCCACTTAGTCCTCATGATGCCCCTGTGATGCGGAGAAGTCCTAACAATCCTATGTTGCAATATTGACAGCAGCTTCCCCAAACACTTCCTCAGTGACAGGCCCCAGGCTGAGGATTTGTGTGTATGTTATTTGGCTGGGAGGTATATAGTATCCCCATTTTATGGCTAAGAAACTGAGGCACAGAGAGGCCACATCACTTGCCCAGGGTCACACATTCCTGCCTGCCAGGTGCCAGATAGTCTCCAGGGAAGGGCTCTATGTGGCAACATTACAGCTGCAGGAGATTAAGAGAGGCAGCGTTCCCTACCCTGAGACTTCATTCTTACCTCCTTACACCAGGGGTGTCAGACTTATTTTCACCAGGGGCCACATCAGCCATGCGGTTGCCTTCAAGAGGCCGAATGTAATCTTAGGACTGCATAAATGTAACTACTCTTTAACTAGGGGCAAGGAGCTTGGCGATGCCGCCGGGTAGAAACAAGGTGCCGGGCTGGATAAAACAAGGCGGAGGGTCTTGTGTTTGCCGCCTGTGCACTAGGCCTTGTCTGCACACCTGCTCTGGGTACCATGTACAGATGGGGGCCAGTCAGTCAGATGTTGACGTGCTATGGAGCCTTGTGGCTACAGGCCCATGTCCTGAAAGGGCAGGAGGAGCTTGGCGGGCAGACAAGGCAGGTGGGCTTTCCTCACAGAAGGAGCATGACAAAGGCGAGGATGGGAAATAGCTTTGCTCCATCTGCTGGTGGAGCAGTGCCTCGGTCAGCCTCCGCCCTCTTCACCCTCTGTGTGAATTATGCGGCCTCTCTGTGCCTCAGTTTCTCCATCTACAAAATGGGAAGATGATATAGCATCTACCCGAACAGGGTGTTTTATACAACACCAAGAATGAGCCCTCAGGTAAACTGTAGACTCTGGGTGATAACGACGTGTGTATGTAGGTTCATCAGCTGTCAAGAGGTGGATAGTGGGGGAACTGTGCATGTGGGGGGTGAGAGCTGTATGAGAACTCTGTACTTCCTGTTCATTTTTGCAGGGATCCTAAAAACTACTTTAAAAATTAAAAAACCTATTTTAAAAAAGTTGTCATGGGATGCCGTGTACTAGTCCCACATGAAGTGTCAGAGCAGTGCCTGGCATAGCAGCTGTTACCTGTCGCTGTGTTGTTATTCTTTCCACCATAATCAGTTCATTTATTCTGCACCGTGCTTTTCTTCAGAGAGAGGGAGAGAGAGAGAGAAAAGACAAGAGAAACATTGATGTGAGAGAGAAACATCGATCAATTGCCCTCCCCTCTGCCCTCCTTGTGCATGCTGACCAGGGATCAAACCTGCAACCTAGATATGTACCCTGACCAGGAATTGAACCCTCAACCCTTTGGTACATCAGATGATGCTCCAACCAACTGCGCCACCTGGCCAGGGCTCTACAACTTGCTTTTTTGACCACTGTGCTGGTACTGAGGACACACATGTGTAGATCACCCCCATCCTGAGTCGGCTCAGCTGGGCAGAGGAGTTTGGTGGGCACTCATGGCCTATGCTCCCTCTAGTGTGGGGTACCAGGTGTCCCAGGAAGAGGAACAGTGTCCGTGAACTGGCACACCAGCACATAGCTGTCAGACTGCCCCTGCCAGGCCCACATGGATGGAGCTTCAGAGTCACACGGGTCGGCACAACATTCCATGGGCTGGGAGGTGGACAGGGTCGGGGTGTTGGTGCCACACTGAGCAGTTTGGACCATGACAAAACTTTAAGCCAGCAAGGACTCAGGCAATTTGCATCTTAGAAAGTGTTTTCTGGCAGCCAAGGATGGGCAGGTAGTAGTGGGGAGCCATGAGGGCAGCTTGGTGGTGGTGGCAGTCCCAAATGGACTGGAGAGCTGGGGTCAAGATTGTCCTGGGCTCTGTGAGGGCCACATGCCTGGCTCTGGCCAAGAGAGTGGGCCAGAGGCGGAGAGGCCTGAAAGATAGGCATTTTCCTCCTCCTCTGGGCACGGCCTGTGCCTCACTTCCAGCACCCCTGGGGAATCCCTGGGGCCTGGCCCAGCCCTATTGGCTGGAACCTTCCACAGAGAGCTGCTTTATTTAAGTCCATTTTGTGTATATGGAAACAACTAGAGGCCTCTGTGTTTATTTTGGCTCAGCTGAGATTTTGGTTCTGTGCACACACATTGAAAATCTTGATGAGCAAGCCTGGGGGTTGGAAGCTCTGGTCATCTTTATGCAGTCAAAACCAATGAGAGCTGCCCTGGCTTAGCCAAGGGTGAGGGTCTGGCAGAGGGCAGGCTATAGAAAATGGAGAATAAAAAAGTACAAAAAGGATGGAGGTGACGCTAGTTGCCGAGGAGATCATGACGAGGGAAGCAGTTTTATAAACCTTGTTGCTCCAGACCGGATAAGCTGTGAGTAAGAATGAAAGGAAAGAGGCTTTTCAAAGTATAAAGGTCTGTATGGACACACCAGAGATGTTTCTGGTTTTCTGAGCAGGGAGTGCTTAATTTGGTGTTGGGTTGGGGAACGCTTCTCTGAATGCCCTTCTTCTGGCCTTGACAATCCAGGCAGAGCCTCTCAGTGGCGTTTGCTGATCAATGATGCGGAGCAGAAATAGCCCCACATGTTTGCACAGGGATTTGCAGTCGGCAAAGCATGTCCTTGCTCAGTTCCCACATTGCTGTTGGGTAAGTGGGGCAGGAATGATACCCATTGCAAGATGGAGGCCCCGAGCGGTGAGGTAACCTGCTCCAGGTCACTCAACCCAGAGGTGGGGACGCTGGATTTGACCTGGTCTGATCTCTAAGCAGCACTTCCCTACCGTGTTGGTGCTTCTGGAGCCACAGGGGCATCATTCGGAACGTACACGGGTAAAGGGTCTGCTGAAGGTGGGCAGAGCTGGGGTTCAAACCCTAGGACATCACCCGAGGGTCTAGTTTTGAAATGAGCACCAGCTATCAGGTATTTTAACTCTGTGAAACTGAGGAAGGAAGACGTCTGGTGTAGTGCAGCGTGGTGGCTCTGCCAGCCATACGATTGTGGATGGTGATCAGTGGGGTGGCGTGACCTCAATAGAGTCTTGTGAAAATCAAATACTGAAAGGGTGCAGCAGAGCGGAAGGCCCTGGCACTCCCACCAGCTGTGCAGAGCTGTGGGAACTCTTGAGCCCTGTCTCTTGGGACTTGGTGTCTAAATCAGGTTCCTTGGGAACGACTGATCCCAGAGCTATAGATCTGACTTCTGCTCTTAGAGTGGGATCTTGAGTTTTGTTTTCCTGTTTTTTTTTTTGTTGTTGCTGTTACTTTTGCAAGCATTGGAAGGAAATACAGAAGCCCTTGATAGGCAGGAAGGTGATGTGAGGGAGAGGAGAAGGCAAGTGTGGTCGCGACCGTGGTGATGGGACAGCTTGTGAGTCTGGTGGGTATGGCTGCCATCACTCCCTCTGACTGCTGTCTAGCAGGTGTCGGGCCCAGTGTGACCACATCCTTACTGCTCCCCCTCAGAGAGAAGTCAGAAGACTGGATTTTCAAATAAGATCTCTAGATGGTAAAGTACAGGTGATTTATTTTAGTTTTTTTCCCCCAAAATGCTGTTTGGTCCAGGGACAGTCAGTTGGGAGCTCTGTGTTGAGACCTGTTGAGCTCCTTGCACAGAGGGTCTGTCTCTTGGATAGCTTTGTACTATCTAAAGTGTCTATATAAGGAGAGGCAGGGACACACTGGCTGGGTGGTTAAGTTGGTTGGAGCGTCAGCCCATACAACAAAAGTCGTGGCTTCGATTCCCAGTCAGAGCACATACGTAGGTTGCAAGTTCGATCCCCAGTCAGGTCTGTACAGGAGGCAACCAATTGATGTTTCTCTTTCACGTCTATGTTTTTTTTCTTTCTCTCTCTCCTCCTTCCTCTCTCTCTGAAATCAGTAAATATATCCTTGGGTGAGGATTTAAAAAATAATGATAGTAATATTGAAAAACAAGCAGTAGCAGGGTGGGCTCTGGGCCTGACTGTTCAGTGGCTCCAGGCCTTCCAGCCAGCTGTCCCAGGAGTGAGGCCCAGGGTCCTGAATGGATGGGCCTGACCTTACTCACATGGCTCAGGGAGGATAAAGGGCTTTTTTACAACCTCTCTGGAAAGGCTGCAGGCCTGGCATTAGAGGCTTGATTTTCCTCTTGGGTTAGGCCTGTCCCATGGTTTGGTGCTTTGGTCCCAGGATGTGGAGTGGGATCCTCAGGCAGGTTAAAGCCCGCAGACAGTAATGCCCCCATGAGTGGCACCTCCTCAGGCAAAGGTCCTAGTTGGGCTCGATTGTAGGATGTTTGCATAGGCCCCCCCACCCCTCCCCAGGGCCTCATGGCAGCTGGCTTTGAGCTCAAATGAAAGTGCATGTTTGCCAGCCTTACGGGTGAGTCTCTGTTTCCGATTCCTGTCTGAGTCTTCACCAGTGCTGTCCAGCCAGCTTCCCAAGGTTTGGGGAGGTGGGCATGGAACAGAGGTGGGCCCGACAAACCTGAGCTAGGGTGCCCCTGAGGGGTGGGACCGCATGCATCCCCTATTCCCTTGTGACTAGAGACCTGGGAAATCATGTTCTGGGTGTAGAATGTATGTTTGTACCTTAGAGAAACCTGACAGTTTCTGCAACTGCTTAGAATTTCCAAGGGCCAGCTGTAGGGCAAAGGAGCGAGTATGGACACAGGCCCCATCACAACTGTGCCCTGAGTGTCACTTGTGTGATCTGGTTAAGTCTCTCTCCCCTCCAGGCCTTGGTGCTCCCTCTTGCTGTTGGGAGTAAATGAGGTGGCCTAGGTGAAATGCCAAGGGTGGCCGGAATGAGGGTGGTACCACCCAAAGGTCTTAAAGGAAGAAGAGAGGGTTGCGGTCCGCAGGGCTTCTGGCTAGGGAAATGCTGAGGCATGCAGCCACCGTGGGGGAGGATGTGCTCAGTAGCTCTGAGGCTTTGGAGCCTGAGTATTCATCGGGCATCATTGTTCCCATCTCTGTATTTGTTGAATGAATGAGTGAATGAATGAATGAACAAATGAACGAACGAATGAACGAATGAATGATTTTCCAGGTTTGCTCTGGTTCCCTAGTCACTGGTAGCATCCATTCATTCCAAACCTGTTCTCTCACAGGAGACACCTGAGCAAGGAACAGGCTAAATAGGCGGCCACTTCTCTGCCTTTCCAGAATTGACTCTGTAATGCCGGGGTGTCAAACTCATTCTCACCAGGGGCCACACCAGCTTCGTGTGGGCTGAATGTAATTTCAAAGGGCTGAATATAATTTTAGGACTGTGCAAATGTAACTACTCCTTCACTAGGGGCAAGGAGCTCTACGTTCGGCCCTTTGAAGGCAACTGCGAGGCTGATGTGGCCCCCGGTGAAAATGAGTTTGACACTCCTGCATCTGATGTCAAGGGACAGAGGTGTCAATCAGAATGAATGAGAAGTGGTCAGATAATGAGGCGTGGCGTGAGGAAACCCAAGAACTCCTTGCTGGTGGAGACAGTGGCGATCCAGAGCACCCTTTTTCCTTCTCTCTGCCTGATGACCCCTTTCTCCACCTGTGCCGTGCTCTGAGTGGCTTGGAACAGCATGCCCTGGTACCCACATGCCATGAGGGGCCTCCCCCAGGCCATGCAATGGGTGCCGTGTTTATGCACAGCCAAGACCCTTGGCCTCTCTGATGGGAACCCCTAAAGTTGTAAACAGACAGGGGAGATCTGATTGCAGGTTCTCAAGGCTGACTTCCGACCCCTTCTTGTCTATGGGACACTGAATTTTAATCTCCAAATCCCACGCTGGTCCTCTAGCGTGTTTTTTTTTTTTAATGTATTTTATTGATTATGCTATTACAGTTATCCCAGTATTTTTCTCCCCTTCATTCCCCTCTGCCTTGCGCCCCTCTCCCCCCTGCATCCCCTCCCCCCACCTTAGTTCATGTTCACGGGTTGTACATATATGTTCTTTGGCTTCTCCATTTCCTATACTATTCTTAACCTCTCCCTGTCTATTTTGCACCTACCATTTATGCTTCTTATTCCTTGTACCTTGCCCCCCTCCCCACTCTCGCCCCCTCCCACTCCCCCTCTGATAACCCTCCACGTGGTCTCCATTTCTGTGATTCTGTTCCTATTCTAGTTGTCTGCTTAGTTTGTTTTTGTTTTTGTTTTACGTTCAGTTGTTGATAGTTGTGAGTTTGTTGTCATTTTACTGTTCATAATTTTTATCTTCTTTTCTTAGATAAGTCCCTTTAACAGTTCATATAATAAGGGATTGGTGATGATGAACTCCTTTAACTTGACCTTATCTGGGAAGCTCTTTCTAAATGATGGTTTTGTGGGATACTATAACCTTGGATGTCCAAGCTGTTTTAATGAGAGTGGCTCACCTGGCTGGTGTGGTCCAGTGAATTGAGCGCCAGTCTGCAAACCAAAAGGTCGCTGGTTGGATTCCTAGTCAGGACACATGCCTGGGTTGCAGGCCTGGTCCTAAGTAGGGGGCACACAAGAGGCAACCACACACTGATGTTTCTTTCCCTCTCTTTCTCCCTCCCTTTCCCTCTCTCTAAAAATAAATGAATAAAATCTTTTTAAAAAAGGGAGAGTGACTCAGTTGTGAGAAGGCTCCATGGTGGGAAGGTCTAGCCTGGCTCCGCAGGCAGGCAGACAGATGTCCTTTAGGTTTGGGAGTAAGGCCTAAGCTGAGGAGGCTGGGGCTGCCACCTCCGCAGGGCCTGAACGCCAACCCTGGCAAACATGTTGTTGACAGAATGGGGCAAGGGCCTAGTTTTGTGTGCTGGGTGCACAGGACATGAGACTTCTTCCATCCCTCTAACTATACACTGATGAGAACAAGCCCCGTCTGAGGAAGGGCACCATCTCAGCCCATCCTGGAATAATTCCTGTCTAACTAGGCTTAGTTAGCTGTCTGCAGGGCTAGTCAGACACCAGTTCCCTAATTCCGCCGTGATGCCACCAAGGGGCAGCTTGATCCCTGATGTGCAAGTGGGAAATGAGGCTCAGAGAAGTTGGGCTAGAACCCAGGTGTCAGAGTCCAGCCCAGACTCTGCTTTCGGTCATGTCATTGCAACACTAGGGTGGTGAGTGCCTCGCAGAGCCATGCAGAGCATTTGGGATGACAGGGCAGGGAGCGTGAGTCATCTGCCACTGCCATGGTTACTGTAACCCGTCTCCAGCTTGGACATCCAAGAAAACTGTACCTTTTCTGATATGCTCGAATGACCTGAGAAGTCCCCCTTGGCTCCTAACTGCTCTCCTCATTCCCTCCTGTGGCCTGCTTGTCTCGCCATCAGCAACTGACACATGGGGAAATGCTGGTTGTTGGTCAGTAAGCAAAGCTCTAAAAATAGCCTCATGCTTTGAGAAGTTTATTGTTTGAAGTCCTATGTTTTTATAGGTATCTAAAAGCCACTTCTAGAGGTCTCAGTGCCTGGTGATTAGAGAGGTAAGCCTGTCAGTCAGACTTGGCAGGTTAGGAGGTCAGCAAGACCCTCCCCCTGAAGCGGGGGTGGGGGGGGTAGATTTCAGCCATCTGAGAGGTCAAGACTTGTGGGAATGGAGATGGTGGCTAGGGACAGGGTCTGTGGGCCCAGTCTTTGCAACTGGACACAGGTTAGAAACAAACTCATTTTCTCATGGTTTGCCTAATTGAAACCTTGGGCTCCTGAAATTGGCCCTACCTTAGCCCCGGCTTATTGGGGGAGGGTATCAGTACCACTGACCCACATCCCTTCCCCCCAGAGAAAACTGAGCCCCTCCAAAGGGAGGAGCTCCCCTTGGCTGTATCCCCACCCACTAAGTTTATCCTCATGTGCAGGGCCCTTTACTTCTGTAGCCCCTCCCACCATTCAGAAGTACGCCAGTGTCTTCCAGCTTTAAAATCACAAGCCTGGAGCCCATGCCCCCGTTCAGATGCCACCCCATCTCTACTTCCTTCTCAGCTACAGACCGCTGAAGTTATTTTCAACTCCCACTCTTCTGCCACAGCTCTGTCTCTTACCCCACACAGCCCAACTTCTGCCCCAGCTCCTAGCCAATCGCTTGTGACCAAGTCCCTGTCCTTAGCTTCCTCAATTTCGTGACGTCTGGCCTCACCAGCCTGGCTTTTAGGACCTTGAGGACTACTGTTCTTCCTTCTGCTCCTCCCACAGCTGTCTTGCTGTTCAGGCCCGTCACTGTCCCTCAGATTGGTCCCCTCCTCTCTCCCGCTGGCACAGCCTAGCACAGGCCCCGCTGTTACCCAGACTCACCGCCACAGCTCCCTCGGCCCTTCCCCTGCTAACATCCTCCACTCTGTAATTAGAGTTGCCTTTCTAGAGTCCCACTGCTGTCCTGTCCACCCCAGTTAAACCCTGGACCCTTCCTCGACCTTGCCCTGATCTTGAGGTCAAGTGCAAACTCCTTAACAAGTCTTCTGAAAATTCTAGTCCTACTAGACTAGAATGATCTATTCATGATCTTGCCACACTGAACCTTTCTATTCCTATACACACCGTGTACTCCCACCTCTGTCTGCTCGGCCTTCACCGAGGGGTATCCTCAGGTGGTGGCACCCCTAACCTACTACTTGGCTGCTTCTCCTTGAGTCCTGGCTGGCGGTGAGCACCTTCCAGGAAGCCCTCCTGCCTCTGGCTCTGGAGCTCCACTCGCCATCCTATAGGGCCTGATGCTTCTCCAATTACTGTTCCTAACACAAGCCATCATCATTATCTAACTGTCCCCCAGTGTCCCCATGAGGAGGGGGTCGTGTCTGTGTGTTCACTGGCACGTCCCCAGTGGCTGACACAGGCCTGTCACATAGTTGGTGTTCAGTAGATGGTCAGGGAATGAAGTGACCAGACAGAAAACAGAGGGGTTGGAGGGAGATGCCTGAGAAAGGACAGACCTTGCCGTGGGCGACTCGTTTTGTGTCTACATCTGGTCCCTGTGCACCCTGGCTGCCCCAGTCCATGATTTATTTGATGAGTAAGACTTTTAAGGTCCAGAGAAAAATCTTAAGACAGAATAAAACCAGTGAGGTTTTTAAATCACCATCCTTTTTAAAAAACACAAGTTTTCTTGTTAACGACGTTTTAAGCCTAAGGAAGGGAGCCTGGTCAGGTTGACCTTTCAGGCTTTGGCCTGGGGACCTAGTTGTCCTGTGGGGGCCCAAGAGGAGCCTAAGCTCCCTGGCTGCTGTGGCCAGGTACTGGCTTGCCTGGACCTCTGAGTTTGAGCACACAGTGATTTCCTGAGCACTTCCTGTGAGCATAGCCTGGTGTTCAGCCACCCTTCAAACAGCCTTGTGAGCCAGGTGAATTGAGGACCATTTACTGGTGGGAAGCTGAGGTCCAACTGGGGCAATTCGCACGAGGCACACAGCCAGAGGCAGAGCTGTGGCCGCAGGTGTGTGCTCTCTGCACTAGGGAAGCAAGCTGGGCCGGGCCCCTGGTGTCTGGCGTCTTGTGGGGCGGCAGCTGGGGACTCAGGGAACTGCAGGTGGCTGCCGATCCTCTCAGCAACGGGTGCCATGTGGTAACACATTCTCTTCTGATTTTTTTTTTTAAGAGAAGCCAGAAATCTGGATTTTGAGTGAACACTCCTGGTCCCTGTTCTAATTTAAGAAAGAAAAAGAAAATAAAGGCAACCACTGCTCCGTGTAAACCAAACAGCCATGTGGGCTGGACCCAGGCCTTTGGCCGCAGGCGTGCCGCATCGGGAGGCGGAGGGACTGGGTTCTGCCACTGGGTGCCTAGCAGAGCTTGGTCAGTTCTCGCCTTCTTTTGGAACCTCCTTTTCCTCATTTGTGTGATGGAGGGGCTTGGCATTCGTGGGATTCCAGACAGGTTGCATGGCACGATCGGTTGGGGCTCTTTTCAAAGTACCATTTCTGGGAGCCCCACTGCTGACTGGCCCTTTGAGTTCTTGGGACTTCCCAGGCTTGAGCAGGAATAGACTGTGAAGTCTCCCCACGCAAGTCTAGGGATCCTCCAGTGTAAGCACCGTGGCCCTAGCCCCCCTGAGGGTCTTCTGGTCTGGGGGTTACCGTGAGTCTGGTTACCACTGCCCTAGGGGGAGGATGTTAATGCCTGCCTGGCCTTTGTAACTTTCAAGCCCCACAGTTGGGGACAGGGGGTAGAAAAACTTCTAACGTTTCTTTTGAAAACTTGTTCCTTAGACCATTCTAAGTAATGCTTGTGTGGGTTTTCTTCACTGAAATGTTAACTTTGAGTGTGTGTCTATGGTTCCCTATCCCGCTCTCCCCAACCAGGATCTGAAACGTCACTGGATGGTCTGGCAGTGGCTGTTGTAATTTGGTTGCCGCCCTGGCCCAGGATTCTCGCTCCACAGACCTCACAGTCCCTGTGGCAGACAAAGCCTTCCTCAGAGGCCCGGCTTGATAGGACCGGGTCAGTGTCAGTGTGCCTTCTGTGTGCCAGATGCTGTTCCGGAGCCCTAGTTCTCACAGGACAGACGTCCTAGAGGGGAAGCCACACGCGTGTATTCCCACATACAGCGATGCGGTGGTGGTGTACGTGCCACAGACAGAAAGGGAGCAGGGAAAGATCAAGGAGGGCTGGAGGAAGAAGCTGGAGCTTTAGGCCGCAGAAAGTCTCACTGAAACTCAGGTGACTTTTGAGCAAAGATCTGAATGAAGGAGTGAGCCAAGTGGATGTCTGGTAGAAGAACACCGGGCAAAGGGAATAGCACGTGCAAAGGTCCTTAGTTAGGAATGTGTCAGGAGTGTAGAGGAGCGTCCTGGGGGTCATGGGGCTTAGGTGGGATGGCCAGGTCACTGTGAGGACTTGGGCTCTAAATCCCAGGAGGTAGGAACAGAGGAGGGACCTGGCCAAAGGTGTGTTTTAATAGGGTGCCAGCTGCTGAATGGAAGGTGTGGCAAGAGATGCCTAAAGAGCCCACTGGAGAGGCTGTGGCGGTAACGCAGGGAAGAGGTGCGGGTGATGCAGACTGGGCCGGTGGGTGTGGGTGGGGACAGGCTGGGGGGTCACATGCGGGCTCTGTTGTGAATGTGATCACATGCTGGCTCTGTTGTGAATGTGGAGCAGCATGATTTGATGATAGATGGTAAGTAGGGTGTGAGAGAAAGAGAGAGTTGCCAAGAGCGACTCTCAGATTATTGGCCCGAGCAGCTGAGTTGCTATCAGCCGGAAATGGGTTAGGCTGCTGGAGTTGCTGGCCTGGGCAGCAGGTGGAGGGGGTGCAGGAGCTCAGTTCTGAGCCTGCCTTTGAGATGTCTACTAGTCATCAAAGGGGAAGTGCCTGGGCAGTTGGATGTCAGGTTTGATTCCTTTGTGATTACTGTCTTATCTTCATTAAAGCAAATTTGGGAGTTGAGTAAGAGCAGAAATCCTCCTGACTCCCTCCAACCCCCACATACCCCTTTAGGGGTCCCTTCTGGATTGTCCAGAAAGCTCATCCATCACCTCCCTTATTTTGGATATGGTGCTCCCGGTTAACTAGCCAAAAGTCACTTCGTAGATTCAGGTGGATATCCTATTGCATCTGTGCCTCTCACAGATTCATGCCCTAAATCTTTTCAGCATTTGTGAGGATGGCAGGCCCCCCTGTCCCTCTGGGCCAGGCCATGGCAGTGTCTGGAGGCTTTGAGTGCAGGGCTCAACATCTGTGCCCAAGCGTGCTCTGTCCTTGGGCTCACCCTCACTGCCTCTCCGTCCACCCACCCTAGCCTTCCACTAGGCCCTGCAGGCTGACCTGCATTCCCTCCTGCTCATCACTTCTCCTGAGGACCTTTTCTTCTAGGTCACGTTTATCCCACCCCTGCTCACCAGGGGAGATGCCCAGCATTACCTGGCCTTGGTCCAGAGGTCCTCAGTTCCTTCTCCCTAAGAGGGACTGAGCTTGGAGTGTTCCTAGGAATCCATAAGTCCATTAGGTTGCCGCCTGGGCATGTGTCCTCTCCAAGAACCACTTTTCAGCTGTGGGCCAAGCTGTAAGGCTCAAGGCATCCTTGGAGAAGCTGCCTCCCCAGGATAAGGGAGGAAGATGTGGATGACCTGCATAGAAGCAGCCTCCCCAAGTCCCTTGAGGAAGCCCTCCTTGTCCCCTTCCTGTTAGGCACACTGTGTCCCTTTACACACTGTGACCCTTTACACACTGCGTCTTCTCTTGAAATCCACCCCTCTGTGTCCTTGTATTCTGTTCCTTGGGGCCAGGCCAGCCCTTTCAGGGCTGCCTGCAGGGCCTGGAACTTTTCACCAAATGGGAAGGACTAGGAGAATGACATGCACTTGAATCCTGGCTCTGTTCTGAGCTCTGTGATCTTGGGCAAGCCACAAATCCTTTGTGATGGGATCATTGCAGGGATTAAACACATGGACTCAGTTTGTGCCAGGGCCCCCGCATGGCACGGTGGCCGAGTGTGGTGGAGGTGTGCCCCAAGCCACAGCATTCCCTCCTGGAATGCCCACACAGGGCAGCCCCTTCTTCAGTAGCTGCACTGCTAAAAAGTCTCCGAAGGCCCTAGGCTGCCTTCACCTTACTCCTGGTCCCGTGGCCCTGCCAGCTTCACAGAGACCTAGGGTGGCACAGCTGGTCCTGAGGCTGCCCTACTCCAGCTGAGCCATCCCTGCTCTTATGCAGAGGACAAGACCTCCAGTTTCTTCCCACCCTTACCTCCTACCCAGACCTTGCCCTGGTCAGTCTGAGTCCCTTTCCCAAGACCTCGAGCCAAGCAAGACTGCCCCCTCGCCCATCCTGGATGATAAACCTGAGTTAATATAGCCTAAGCAGCCAAGAGCTGCAGAAAGCCCCATGAGGGAGCTTGTGAGGGCTGGTAATTAGTAGGTCCTGTCTAGATTCCCTTTCCAGAAATCAGAAACCCTAAAGGTAGTGCATGGGGAAGGCCGTAAGGCCTGGAGGCATGAGGGACATACACAGGGACATACACGTTTCAGGAGGCTGTTTTGCCCTGGCCTGTGAAGACTGCCAGGAATCTGGAATGAGGCTCCTGGTATGGACATTACCTACAGTCACACTTTCAGATTGCTGCTTCCTCCAGTGTGGGGCCCAGCCCACTCTGAAGGTACGGCTTTACCATGTGATATGACGGCAGTTGGCCCAGACGTGCGTATCTCGTGACCATGCAGCACCCAAGACCTCAAGGCTCTAGGTACTGCCTGCTCTTCCTCTGGGAAGCCCAGTGGTAGATATGCCAGTTTGGGGCCAAGTCTCAGCCACACTCTTCCCTACATGGGTGACCTCAGCCCTGTGACTCATCTTCACCAAGCCCAGATTCATCTTCAGAAGGGACAGTGACCTGGCTCCCTGCTAGCTCTGAGGGCTGGTGTTTGGGTTACCAGCCATGTAATTTAAACACCCATCACAGCACCCATACCTGGCAGGTTTATGGGGGAGAGTTGCTGCAACATAACCCCAGCCCCTGTGTGTGTGTGTGTGTAAGTCATATAAGCACAGTGAGTTAAATGTGAAGACTCTGAAGCCAGACTGCCTGGGTTTTGATTTCACTCACTAGCTGTGTGACCTTGGGGATGGGTTTGTCCTCTTCATGGTGGAGAGGATGAAAAGCTTACAGCACTGCTAACTATATGGACACTAGCTGTTGTTATCATTACCATCATCATTGATGTTGGAGGTGAATAGTGAACACCCTAACAGTGGGTCTCAGCCTCTGCTGTGCCCTCTTGCCTGTGTCCATAGCCACCTCTGACTAACACTTTTCTTCAGAAAAGTCACTTATGATTTCACAGGTCATAATTAGTGACACTTGTGGCCTAGAGCCCAAGGCCCCCTCTCCCTTCCCCCCAAAAAACACACACCCTGACTCACTCCCCAGCTTGGATGAGGACATGGTGTCCGGGTTCCTTTCCAGGACTCTCCTGCCCTCCCTCATCACCAGTGGCGGCAGCCCACAGCTGGAGGTAGGGATCCTCCGAGAGAGAAGCCCGCACGCAGCAGTTAGGGGCAGTGACCCTGGCTCCTGCACAGGGTCTGTCTTCCCGTCCCTTCTCTAGGTGCTTGGAAGTGTGAGTTGGGCCCTCTCAGTCAAAGAATTCACAAAGACAGAAGTTAGAAAGGACATTTATGAGCCGAACAGCCTTTTAAGGACTTTACCTTTACCGAGTCTCTTAAGCCTCACAACAGTCATACGAGATCAGTACTCTGATTGCCCCCATCTTATAGGAAAGGAAACTGAGGCATAGAATTCTTCCTGCCGGTGGTGACACCGCAGGTAAGTGACATAACCAGAACTCCAGCCTAGACATCTGACTCAGGCCACAGTAAGGAGCCCACTGAGCCCCCGACTTGGGAGAAAGGGGGAGGACATGGAGAGAGGGCATTTCAGAATGTGTTCTCTGTTCGTACGTGTTTTCCCTGTTCCAGGGCAGTCAGAAACTCTGGATGGTATTCTGTAGTGATCCAGCCGTTTCCCCACATAAAAATGACACAGACCGGCTTCCCGCAGAGGAAGGTGTGTTTGGAAAACTGGAGTGGAGCGGAGAGATGCAGCTTAGGGTAATTGTCCAGTGACTTAGAGCTTGGAGTCCCTGGTCTAGTGGGGCAGAGCTTAGATTCCCTGGCCCAGTGGGGCAGAGGGGCGGGGCCATGGAGGCCAGTGTGTACAGGTTCTTGTACAGCTGCAGTCTTGTCTGCTCTCCACCCCTTTCTCGCTAGTCCCACCTGTGGGGTCCCATTTTGCACACGTGGATCTTGTGTCTTGTCAAGGAGCCAGTCCGAGGTCCCTGTCTTTGCTGGAGACCAGAGCTTTCAGGAACCCAGCCCTCACAAAGCAGGACTCCAAGGGGATAGGTAGATTTCTCTCTTCAGGTCATCCACACGGTGGGGAGGAATGTGGGGGTGGGTGGCCTCATGGAGGAAGTAGGATTTGAGTTCAGACCTGGGTGAGGCCCTTCAGAGGCCAAGAAATACAAGTAATGAGCAGTGGGGAGACGTGGGTTGGGATGCAGCTTCAGACAGTCCATAGCAGCTTCTGGCCAGGCTAGGAGTCTTTTTGCCACACCTCTGACTGGTGTCTGCCCTGCTGCAGCTCGCACATTTCTAGTGGCAGAGAGCAGCCCTACCCATGGGAAAGCATTCTTTCTCAGGCAGGGCCACATGGTTCTGTCTGCAGGAGAAATCTGCTCCTTTCTTTACTTGTCAACCCATTATAGGCTCGATGACAGGCAGGATATCTTCCTTTTGCTGCTTTTCTGTTTATCAATTCCCAGCTCTATTCCCAGCTCTTGGTGGGAGGTGATGTCCAGACCTCCGATTTTTCCCCCTGGCGTACTGTGATTGGAGGTTGTCACATGGAGTTTACCTCACATGCCTCCTGGGGCCAGTAGTGCAGAGTGCTGTGTTGAAAGATGGTTTGGAAGGGAGTCTGTGACCAATTAGCAGTGTCTGCCTAACGCAGGCAAGCAGAAGGAAGGGTGGGCGTGTGCCCCAGGTTTGCGGTCTTCATGTCGGGACCCTGGACAGTTGGTCGGTGCGGCACCAGTACACGGTCTTCTGCTGTGATCTGACGCTGGCAGTGGACAGCAGGGCTGGTTTAGCCTCTGGCTTCTTATTATTAGTGACAGGCTTCTCAGTGGTATCATGATATCAATTATATAAAATTTGTGGTCAGCCAAAAAAAAATCCCCCAGTCTTTTTCATAAGAGCAGCCATCAAACCAGACCTTTCCCCATCTTGACATTGTTTCCATTATATGGAGCTATAATTAATTTGAATCAATCCCTTGTTGACAGACATTCATGTTGTTTCCAAATTTTTACAATTAGAAACAATACTGCAGTGAAATTTCTTGTATTTACCTCTTTTCGTGTTGACCTTTTCTTAGTGTGAATTTCAAGAAAAGGAATTTCTGGACCAGGAGCTTCTTCTGAGATTGCAGGCAGGAGCCACCTGATTGTCCTAGAAGGTTCCAGAAACTCTAAACTGTCAGGGAAGGTCAGGGACTTGGAACAGGTGGCCACCCTATTCCTTGATTTGCATGTGGCCCAGGAGTCTTAAGAGATCGTGAATCCCAGTGTGGAATTGGGGACTGACTGCAGAACATTCAGTCCTGGCTGATGGACTTGGTTTGTGGGAGACGCTTCCCAAGAGGAGCAGACCTGAATGGCAAGACACCAAACTCCATGTAGATGATAATAACTGTGGCAAAGAAGTGGGGTCCAAGGCTTGGGGTTCAGCAGACTTGGAGACGTAAGAGGGCGGAGGCATCGGTGGGAGCAGGGGGAGGTAAGTGGGGAGGGGGAGGGGGAGGTAGGCTTGGCGGTTCGCCGACCCGAAAGTCTCACCCGTGTACTCAGGTCAGAAGCAAAGCTCTTTGTCCCTGGGGCAGTCTGCTTCGAGGAGGGAGAAGATGACTGGTGTGCTCACATTTGTCACTTTTCCCTCCCCCAGGAAAGAACTGGGGTTAGAACTAATTGGGACAGGGGCTTAAACCTCTGAGTTTTAGGGTGCTGCTAGAAATAAAACATCTTTATTGGTTCAGCCAGTCAAGTATCTACATAATTTAATTTGATAATTATTTCCAGCTACTATGAAAAAGTTCTGCCTTCTTCTGAGAATGTCTGTCGCTGCACGTACTTGTGAACATTGGGCATTTTCACTTAAAAAATTATATTTCTGTTAGCTAGTAAGAAAAATACTGTCCCCTGATGTCTAATACTGTGTAGCTTCTGATTGGAACCAGTAAAAACTGATGTTCTCTGGTTCAAGACGTGTTCCTAAGGTACATACCTACATTCACGATGTGCTCACACTTTTGTCCACTCGTTTCATGGGAGGACAGTGCTGGCTGTGGCACCGTGGTGGCTGCGGCAGGAGGGCCTGGCCCTTTCTTTCCTTATCAGGATAGTCTGAGGTCGGTTTGGTTTGGGTGGCATGGGAGGGCTGCCACACTGCACAACTCAAGGGGACACCGTTCACGTAGATGCTGTAGGACTTGGTGACACATTGAATGGGGCAGGGGTGGGGATGGGCTGTGAGGAGGGACTGAAGTGATGATGTCCAGGACTCTGGCTCATCACCGTGTCACTGCGTGGTGATGGGGGAAAGGTCGTGAGTTAGGTTTGTAGCACGCAGGACCTCCAGCAGGGACATCTGTAGGGCCCAGCACACAGCAGGCATGGGGAAGTGCCTTCACTCGTTCAGCAGGCACTCACTGAGCACGTTCAGTTGAGCACATGTGTGGGCACTCGGGGAATGTCAGTAAACTAAACAAAGTACCTTTGCCTTCATAGAGCTCACGTAGTAATATGGGAGACGGACAGCAAGTCAGAAAATACAGTGGATACTTTGTACACTGTATTATACACTGTGTCCCAAGGTGATGGTCATCATGGAGAGGAGAGCAAAAAAAAAGGAGTAAGGATTAGGAATGTTGAGGGGAGGGAGGTGTGGTTTTAAATTTGATGAGCAGGGTGGGCCTCAGAAGGTGGCGTTGAGTAAAGACCTGAAGAAGATGAGGTCTGGGTCCATGCTGAGATTGGAGAAGACCGTTCCAGACAGAGGGAATAGCCAGTGCAAAAGCCCTGAGGCAGGAGTGTGCCTGACCCTTTTGAGTAGAGAGGAAGCCAGTGAGGATGGAAGAAAATGAACAAGGGGAAGAGGCGCCAAGATGAGGTCATCTGAGGACAGACCTCAAAGGGCGTGGCAAGGACAGAGTCTTCTAAATGTGATGTGGAGCAGAGGAAGCACTTGATCTGACCCATGTTTTATTTTGTCAGAATTGCTCTGACTGCTGTGTGGAGAAGAGAGGCAGGGAGACGGGCGAGGAGGCTGTTGTGATGGTCCAGGGAGCTGGGCGTGGCTACTTACTGAGAAGTTGGCAGAATCTGGGTATGTTTTGAAGGTAGGGCTGATAGAAGAGGGGAGGCTGGAGTTGCCATCGTGAAGGGAAAGTCTGTGAGTGCCTGTCAGACCCCTCCCCTTGACCTTGAGTGGGGGTCAAGGCCAAGCCCTTTCTCCCAAGCATGTTCTGGATCCTGCTGGCCCAGGCATTTAGGAGGCTAATAATGCAGAAGTCCTGGGCTGGCACAGCCCCAGAAAGTTCTTGACTGCCCCCAGCCATCTCCTTCCTATCAGAGCTGAGGAGTGCCCCTCCCGCTGGCCCCACACCTCCCCCCAGGGTGACACACCATGCTGATTACATGCCTGTGCGCCAAACCATTCAGGGAGCCAGGCAGGCCCTTGCCCTTAGTTCAGTACCCCTCCCCTGCTTGTCTTTTCTTACCTACCTCTGCCTCAAACCATGGGCAGTGGGAACGAGGACAACTTCACAAAGTTCACGGGCAGGCCCGGGCTGCACTCCTGTCCCTGCTCTTAGGGAGGATGCCCTGTTTCACCTGCTCACATTTGTTTTGAGGCCCGATTAGCAAGGGCTAGGACAGGGGTGTCAAACTCATTTTCACCAGGGGCCACATCAACCTCGTGCTTTCCCTCAAAGGACTGAGTGTAATTTCATTTCTTAACAGTTAAGGAGCAGTTACATTTATACAGTCCTAAAATTATTTCAGCCCTTTGAAGGCAACTGCGAGGCTGATGTGGCCCCAGTGAAAATGAGTTTGACATCCCTGGTCTAGGCAGAGGGTCGAATCCATCGCTTACGTGGAATGCACCATGGAGCCTCGGGCAGTGTGGGGAAGGTCCAGGCCTGGCACTCCCTGGCAGCGCCACCAGCAGCTCAGAAGTGACCACGAGACACATGGGATGTCTGCTTCTGGGGACTGCGCAGAAACCTCCCTCTGTCTCTGTGTGTTTCTGCAAACTCAAGGTGACCAGACAATTTTAAATCCAGATGAGCAGAGCTCTTACTGCACATTCCCAGCTGTGCGTGTGTGGTGGCGCGGTGGGGCGGGTGGGGAGGCTTCCGTGTAAGGTACTCACAGGTTGCAAAGAGAAGGCAAGATGGAGGGAGGAGTATGGAGATTTCAGCCACACAGCTGGGCAGGCTTCTCCCCTGGAGACTGTCTGCGCATGGATAAGTTGGCATCAGCTGCCAGTGTGTCTGACGGGGGGACCCTTTCACTCTTCTACACACTATTTATTAGGAGGCACTGTTTGAAGCTTTATCAGAACTGTCGATGCAAGAAATGTTCAAACCTATAGAGAATTTGTACAAGTTTATTGGAGCCAAACTGGCATGCTGGAAAGCAAGATCTCAAATGTTCCAGAGAAGGACAGTTTTGAAGTTTCTTTTGTACATTTTAAATTAAGGAGAGAACTTCAGGAAGATTACATGGAGGTGGGAAAAAGCAAGATGGGGGTTGGATTACAATGTAGCAAAGATTACGTGCTCTCTTGAGGGTGGATAAAGCTTATTTCAAAGGTATGTTAACCTTGGGTGCACAGAAACAATGGCACAAATAAACCTTTTATTGAAAAAGTGACATGCCTGGGGTGTGACTACCCACTACCCACTATGACCTGTCTAATTACTAATTTATGATCAGATCCCCCTGTGAAGTTACATTCCACAGAACCCCCTTTTTTGTTCACAGTTCCTTTTATGGTCATAAATCAATCTAAAGACTGCATTGATGACCAACCTTTTGGTTGGATAGTGTGTTCTCACAGCTGTAGGAAGGCTCATTCCTAGAGTCTTGGTATCAACAATGTCTTGTTGAAACGGTGGACTGTTGGGGATGGGAAATGCCATAACCATGGATGTGAGTTGAGGCTAAATTTTCCAAAACGGGACGGCAGTTACATGGAAGGTAGTCAGGTCTTACGGTCTACATCGTGAAAAAACACTGGATTATTTCTATCCCTTGAATAATCATGATCCAAGTTTTGCCTTCTGTCTCACTTTTCTGTATTTTGCATGTAGTTTAACAATCACATAAGCCATGAAAAGAGTATTAACAGTTATCTTACATGTTTTCAGTAATGCTAAAGAGTTGGACTATATAGAGAATCCCAAAGAACAATTATAACTATTATTGTGACTAATACTATTAGCAGACAGGCAAAAACAATAAAAATGGATTCTGATTTAAAGATCAATTTGTCAGTGTATAGGCCTTGCTGATATCTTTGGGTAGCTGTCTACCTCTAGTATCAGTGGCTTTTTATCCTAGAGGAGTCTCTGGTGTCCCCTCGAGGCAGAGGCAAGTGTCAGAGACAGGGGTGCATGTTCATTCATAGGTTCCCTTCCAGTGAGGTTGGGGTGTTTTTATTAGATGTTCTTTTTTTTTTTAATTTTGAATTTTTTTATTGTTGTTCAAGTACAGTTGTCTCAAGTACAGTTGTTTCCCCCCTTACCACTTCGCCCCACTCCAGCCATCCCCATCTCCCCTCTGGTAACTGTCAGTATGTTTTTTATTTCAATGTCTCTGGTTATATTTTGCTTGCTTGTTTGTTTTGTTGGGTTCCACTTATAGGTGAGATCATATGTTATTTGTCCCTCACCCCCCTGGCTTATTTCACTTAACATAATGTTCTCCAGTTCTATCCATGCTATTAAAAAGGGTAGGGGCTTCTTCTTTTGTTCTGCTGCATAGTATTCCATCATGTAAATGTACCATAGTTTTTTGATCCACTCATTTACTGATGGGCACTTAGGTTCTTTCCAATACTTGCCTATTGTAAATTGTGCTGCTATGAACATTGGGGTGCATAGGTTCTTTTGGAATGGTGTTTCAGGATTCTTAGGGTATAGTTCCAGCAGTGGTATTCTTTGGTCAAAAAGCAGTTCCATTTTTAGTTTTCTGAGGAAATTGCATACTGTTTTCCACAGTGGCTGCACCAGTCTGCATTCCCACCAACAGTAAACTAGGGCTCCCTTTTCTCCACAGCCTTCCCAGCACTAGTTGTTTGTTGATTTCTTTATGTTGGCCATTCTGATTGGCGTGAAGTGTTATCTCATTGTGGTTTTAATTTGCATCTCTCTGATGGCTAGTGATGCTGAGCATCCTTTCTTATGTCTCTGGGCCCCCTGTATTAGCTCCTTGAAGAAGTGTCTGTTCAGGTCCTTTGCCCATTTTTAAATTGGATTTTATGTCTTCCTGGAGTGGAGTCCTGTGAGTTCTTTATATATATATTTTTCCATGCAGTTGGTTCCCTTTTCATTTT